>JAPQLA010220200.1:0-16266 GCA_029822935.1 Naso vlamingii
AGCAACCTGCAAGGACAATACTTTTCAACTTTGGGACCAACATTACCCAGCCTGGATCCTCAGACAAGGAACCACCATCCTCCCTCAAAGACAGGTAATGCTGAACTGGGCCCAGATAGCATCATCTTAGCATGGCTAAGCACATGGTCTGAGCTCCACCATGTTTCTTTGTTCCTCTCTAACAAAGAAACATGTGGTTTTCAGTTGCCATCTTGGATCTAAGTCCTTTCCTTTGTCCGCCATCTTACCTGTAGTTTGCCTATACACACAAATTCACACTCATGCACACACATGCACCGACATGCATGTTTAATTAGATCGTGTCAACTGTTTATGTAATAAAGGCTTTTAAAACTACATGCTGTCTGTTTAATGTTGTTCAAAAGTGAATGTTGCCAACCTCTTCACTGACAAGAACTATGAAAACCTTCAACCTTTACTAGCTGTTAACATGGTAATTTGATTTTAGTTATTAAGTTAATTATTGATCAAATTCCGAACTGACAGTTAAGTAAGTACTTTTTATGAGACCGAATCAACGAAGTGGCTATCTTTTCCCTTTTTAAGGGTGGTGCTCCTGAGGTGATCTAATGTAAATTAGATCTTATTATTTAATCCAATTAATAATTATGCAATTATGATAACTGATATGATGATTAAAATATTAAGTTGCAAAATCCAAACACTCCTATTCTTCCCTTCATGCAGTAGTCACAAACAAGCAGTATTTCGTGTCCCCAAGGTTCCCTATCCCTCTGGTCAGACATTCCTTGTATATTTCGTAGTTTTCAATGATGAGGGTTTTTTGGTAGCCTGGTAAATAAAACTGTGGGTCTCCACCGTGAATGAACTACTGTGAACAAGCGTTTGACTTCTACGTCATCAAACTTAACCACTCTCACAAGTCGCTGATTGGTCCAGTCAAAAATCTACCTCTGCAATTCTTAAGTCTGGCCTTACCAGACTGATTCTGAGCGAAAACTGAGCTGAGAGGAACGAGGGCGTAACTGGGCTGGAAAAGTCAGAGGATCCCCAAAGTTTTCAAATTTTAATTAAGTTAAAGGGGGGTCATGACTATAAAAAATACAATCCAGCCAACAGCTGTTAAAGCATTTTACCAAAAACAGAGAAAAATAAACACTTGCTAGTCACTATGATGGAGACCATAAATGTCTGTGCAAAAGTTGGCAACCTATTCAACAGTTCTTGAGTAATTTTACTTTGGAATGAATTGGTGGACTGACTGACTGTCAAACAAACTAACATTGCCATCCATAAAATGTAATGCTCCTAGTGTGGAAATACAGATTATCGTTAAAATCAACATACCTTCAATGATTCTCAAAGCACTCCTCGCTCTCAAGTGCAGCAACCCTTCGCTCTAATGTCCTCAGGTCACTTGTGTTGTTTTTGTCCTTTTGCTCTCGTGCCTGTAAAAACATGTTCAAATTTCACCCACAGTTAATGAGCTAGTCCCTATATTTTAGATCAATGGCTTATTATGTTTAAAAGCAGTGGTGGAAAGTAAATATCAAGTAGATTTACTCAGGTTTTGTACTTAAATACAATTTTGGTGGTAATACAATTTTCAGTAATTCATTTTTCCTCCTAATTTGTAACTTTATTCCACTACATTTTAGAGGAATGTATTGGACTTACTTCACTACTGCTGGTTACTTGTTACTTTACAAATTCAAATTATTAATACAAAGACATGATCCAAAATTTAATAATTATGTGCTATTTCACATTAACCTACCAAGCAATAATAAAAATTAGTTCCATCTTTACCAGCTGTAACACTGAAATTGATGCTTACACATTATGGCCTAAATAATTATTATCAAATAACATCATACACTTTATATGAATTTATACCATTGTCTGTGTGAATATTCTTTTCTGATTGGCTGACAGCTGTGCTACCAAACTGTTTAATGCACAGGCAGGGCGGCACAAGTTTAATCACTGTCTGAAATTCATCTGCCACCCTACTTGTAACCACAGCAACATGTAAACTTACTCCTGATATGTGAGTGTGCACAATTATGCTGCAGGCACATAAAGCAGAAATCTTCCTGATGAAACTTGAGCTACATCAGTCTCAAAATATTGATTTTAAAAGGCTAAAAGTTGAACTCTGTTTCCTTTGAGGAGTTTATCAAGCCTACAGCTTTTCAGAATATCTTGTCACTGGGTGTAGTCAGTGCAGTATCATCTGAACACCACAGGGAGGCGCTTGTCACACACAAGCCGTAGCCTCCCTCCACCAATTGAGAGGTAGTTGGTAAACCAAGTGTCCGCTGGCTGAACTGTCCAATCTGAAGTGACGGCTAAGTCATCAGTAGGTGAGTAACCCCTGTGTTTGATTTTAAAAAGGTTGGTAACTGAGTCTGTGTGTGTTTATTCCCCTCTACAGCCCTGTTACATTGTCCATCTGAACTGACCGACATCAATCAATCATCTCAGTCCTGTTCACTGTTCAGCCCTCAACTCTTGATGGAGACAATCGCCTGTCATTTTGTTCCTGAACACTTTTATTGATTTGGGGACAATGACATGACTGATTAGTGAGGTAGACTTGCTCTGTAACATACTGACAAGTTGTATTTAACCTACTGTCTGTGCAACGCCGTTGACTTTGAACCTTGCTAGCATAATGTTAACTCTCTGGCTAGCAGCCCGTTCAATGAGCTAAGCAGACTAATTTATCTCCTATTGCTACATCATATCTATGGTCTGTCCTATTTACTGGAGTAGTGAAGTATGTTTTCATTATGTAAAGATGGTATGGGACTGTAATGATTGTTCCAGTAATAGTCAAAACCTCAGGTGTTGCCTGGGAAACAGAGTTATTGCTTGCTTAAAACTTAATAGACTGACCGCAAATCACATGAAAATATGATTTTGAGTGCAGAACTTTCACCAAAACTTGGTGAATGCTTTAATTTTAAGTTGATGACCATGGTATAAGCGGGATAGTCAACTTGTCTGTATGCGTTAAACCGTTTTGAGTCATTCCATGTTGTGCCTCAAAACCGTTTAACATACCTCCTCGTTGACTATCCCTTACATATTATTCAGAATTTGGTTATTCTGTATAGTTGGTAATGTTACTTTTGGTAATTTAATAATATATTGATTCTAATACTTTTGTACTTGAAGTTGTTACTTAAAAGTTAAGCTTGTAACATGTAGGATGACTTATTGGCAAAAAAGGATTATAATATTCTTGGACTGCACAATATAGTAAAAAAAAAAAGTCATATTCCAATTGTTTTGACTGAAATTGTGATTGTGATGTGTGATATGATATTTTTACATCATGATTTTCACTCAAAAAACAAAAAAACAACAACAACTATAAACTATTGAAATCATGATGACGTGACATTAGTGGGGGGTCTTAACCAACATATTTTCTCACATCTGGAGGACAAGATTTTTTAGGCCAGGACATCTCTGCCGCAATACAGTACTTCATTATAATACATCTCTACAGCACGACAGTACTTCAATATAGCACATCTCAGCAGTACCACAGTACTACATTATAATGCTGTTTCCTCTTACATGTCCCCTTTGTCAAATAATTGAAATTTTGTAATTTGGATATTGCATTTGATTGGAGTTGGCTATGTTACGATTAGAATATTTTGCAATTAATTGTGCAGCCCTATGATATTCATTTAAATGTTTTATATGTGGCTACTCAGCTGAAAATAAGAATTGTTGTCAGTTTTTTTAAACCTTAGAATGATCCCTCTGTATCTACAAAGGGAGTGGCTCCTCTTCAAAAGAATGTGCCATGTTGAACCACTATGTTCTAGATTTCACTTTTTGTGTTTTGCACAAACCATATTTCACAGCTTGATGCCAGTAAATCCTACACATTGGTCCTGTATTTGAGAATTTGAATACAGGACATCCACTTGCAACATTTTTTTTTGTGTGTTTGGATTTGCTGCTCCAAGAACTTCTTCTATGCTGTTAAATTAATAATGTGAATTTGTTAACATGTCAAGTTAGGTCATTGTATATTGGATTTAGTATTTCTTGAAACAGATACACACCTTCTGAAGGTCCTTGTATTTCTGAATTATCTCAGAAGAAGAAGAAGACATCAGGGGCGTTGTCTTTTTTCTTGGCCTCTCCTGAAAACAGACAATAAAATACATACGTAAGTATGTCTGTGAATCTTCATTCAGCTATGGTATTTGATTATTTTCAAATTATTTGAATAGCCTAACCTACCTCTGACTGTTCCATTCCATCACCTCCATCACCAGAAATGGCCTCGTTTTTTTTTTTTTTTTGAGTCCACCAGCCTATTCCTCATTTGAACAAGTGACCCTTTTTCATCTATCATAAGAATCAAACATATTCAGCGAATAACTTTGTGCAATAATTATCTATAGACTTAATTGTCATTAATCAAAACAATTTAAAACTAAGCTTCCTTTAGTTAATTGCTCTGCTTCTTTACTCCACTACACATAGCAGATTGATATTATATTTAAATAAAATGTTATCTACCCATTACAGCTTTTAAATGTCAAGTACTGCTGTCCACATACCTGTCAACACTAGGCCTGAAAAAAAGTGCCCCAGGTTGTCTGACTTTCAATTGATTTAAAAAGTGCTAAAAAGTCCTTTTTAAAATTATTTAAAATGATTAAAATTAAAATTCCACACTAAATAGACCTAATTAGCCGATTATTGTTAACTATGGATGCTGTTGTGACAGCAAGTAATGAGATAGAGTCTGCTGATTTACAACATATTTGTTTGAATTTATCCCAGTCAGCTTTTGCAAACAACCACTTCTTATGGCTATGCCTTTCTTGTATATCAATTTCTACATCTATATTTTTTATTATTGGGAAGTGATCGCTACCATAACTTGTACTGTCTTTGATCTCCCGTTCACATGAGCTTGCCATATTATTGGATGCTAAAGTAAGATCAGTGCAAGACACTGTTTGAACATATGTCAATTCTGGTACCATTACCATTATTTAGACGTACTAACTGTCTTACATCCATTAGTTCTTTCACTGCTTCTCCATTATTATCAGTGTGTGTACTTCCCCAAAGACTATTGTGTGCATTAAAGTCTCTGCACCATATTTTTTTCCTATTTCCTCGTCTCATTAAGTTTTTCAAGGTTTAATGGTTTGCAGGGGTTATATAAATTGACTATTGTCAGGTTCCCATCTGATTTACATATTTCAGTAACCACACATTCTATTTCTGTTGCTGTTGGTATTCTTCTAAATGCTGTCCCATCCCTTGCAAATGTTGCACATCCCCCACCTAAATTTCCACTTCTGTCAAGTCTTACTATCTCATACCCAGGTATAATAAAATCAAGGTGAGGCAGAAACCAGGTTTCTTGAACACATACTATATCTGACTTTAGATTCAGCTATGTCCCTTTTAAATTTTTGTCCATTAGCAATAAAACTCCTAGCATTCCTTTAAGAGATATAATACCATGACAAGATAGATATTCTGAGACATTCCATCATTATTAGCCCTAAACATAGCATGTATATCTTCAGCTTTCAGGTCTTTGATAACTAAAAATTCATCTGCAGCTTCCACCACTGTCTTGATTCTATCATTTTTCCTTTCTTGTCTTGTCGCAACATTAACAACTTTACACATAAATGCAATAAAGCTGTTCTTCTCTACAATCAAGGTGTTCTCCTCCACTTTGCAATTGTGACTGCATGGCTGCTGTGGGGGTGCTGGCCTTCCTGGCTAAGCTCTTCTTAGGCCTGAATTCTGGGTCATTACATGTTACATGTGTTATTGTCACTGTCATTTCCATGGGGCTCTGTTGGTCTAATTTGCATGATTTCATAAGCACCAACACTCTTTACTGCCTCTTCATATGACACCTTGTTCACAATTTGTATTTCTTCAGCTTGCTTCTGAACCACACATCCAGCATATGCAGCACTATGTTCACTTCCACAGTTACAACACTTAAGCTTAGCATCCTTACTGCATTTGCCATACTCATGTTCTCCACATTTAGCACACCTTGTTCTCCATTTGTGCTGTTGTGCTGTGTGTCCCATTCTCTGGCATTTGAAACATCTTAATGGCTAAGGAATATACTCCCTCACTGTATAGTTGATCCAGCCCATTTGAACTTCATTAGGCACTACATTTTCAAAAACAAGCAGAACAGATAAACTGTCAGATTTAACACCACCTTTATTAGTTTGAAGTCTCTGAGCTTCTATCACATTCTCACCACGAATCTCATTCCTCACCTCTTCCATAGACATTTCTAGCGGTACATTTGAAATCACTCCTCTCAGCTTTACTGCCTTTCCTGGTACATGTACTTTAATTTTTCCTCCATCAAGATTGCTCATTTTCTGAATGCATTCCTGTTGCCTCTTATTAGCTGCTGAAATTAGAATTCTACTGTCACTCAGCAGCTTAGCATATGTTTTTCCCCCAATTGCTTTAGTCACCTGAACTGGATGAAAGTATCCTTTATCATTACTGAGCGTAATAATAACTTTCCACTCTTTCTGTTTGTCATCGTTGTTGCTAGATTTAGCATTGCTGCTAGATTTGCAGTATTGCTAGGTTTAACTTTCTTTACAATGGCATGTCTTAGAGAACTCTCTCTCACCACTTGCCTCAGACCAGGACCTCTTCCTTGCCATTTTAATTTGGCTAACCTGCATGTCTGAAGGCTACCCTTCGCCATCTGAACTATCACCCATTGCTTCACTTACGGTGCGGTTTGGTTGCAATCCTTCAACAATCTCTCGCCTCAGTTGAGTTCCTCCTCCGGTGATAGAAGTGTTGGAGTCCTGTGCGGAAGGTAAAGAGAGTAGCGCATGGGTCCCGTCGTACCAGGCCTGTACAGGCCATCTGCCGATACCTATGCAGTCTACTCCCTGCCCCTCCAACATCTGACCAAATTCAAAGTCCGTAATTCAATCATCAAAGCCAAAATAAACCGTTTTTTAAATCCAAATCGTTGTATCAGTACCAACAAACAAGTCAAAATTTCACGCCAACCGTCTACACATTCGCTTCCCTCCCACAGTGACGTGGATTTAGGTGTCGGTTTATAACAGGGTTGGCCCTGGTCACGGTCCCACCCAGCCAGTGCATCAGTCTTGCTTACTTCAAGCCAAATGGGAATTCTGGTACTTTGTCTATAGTCCAATTTAATTTGCTGTATTTCGCTGATAGCAGGATCAGGATTAGTTCTTTTTGGCTGAACCGTTGTAAAGCCGTGAATTAAAAATTGTAAATGAGCAATAATTAATTACAAACTAGATGTAGCGAGAGGTCTTCTCTCTCCCTACCACTATATGGCACTGTGCCAGCTTTCCCGATGCACTGATTGCTGGGCAGCACCATGCACACTTGTATATACAGGTGTGGGCTTACCTTGGTCTCTCCCCTTCTCTTTAACACCTGTCTACCATGGTGGCTGCAGCCTGGCATGGCAGAGCCTTTTGTTTGACATGGCAAGCCCTTTTATTTGGTGTGTCAGCTGTTGGGGTGCACGCTGATCCCCACACAGTGTGGCTGATTACTGGGCTGGTGGTTGTTTGCTCCGCTGGGAACTTGTCTAGGTGCGGTTACCGTCTGCTTGTGTGATTGAGCCATGGCCTTTGAGGCTCTCACTCTCTGGCACTCCGTTAGGCTGCGCTGTGGCTTAGTAGTGAGGCTTCTGTCAATTGTTTGGCCTGTTTTCTGCCACCACTCCCTGGATTGTGGCTGCTGATTTGGATCTCTGCCTCACTACACTCATTCGTTATAGCTCTCCATAAAAACTCTCTTGGAGCTGTCAGATTTTTGTGGGCTGTCCAATATCATCCACCTTTAAAAAAAAACCAAACAAACTCTGTATGCTACCGACGTGAGTCCACCTTAATGGATACCTACTGTTTTTTTCTTTTAAATAGTTTTTTTTTTTTTTTTTTAATCAATTTTGCTTTAGTTATTTTTCTCTTTTGGTTTGTGTAAATTGACGTTATTCTGCCTTGAATTTTAATCGTAATTAATTCTTTATTTTCATTTAGGATTGTGTTTTTTTTTTAGTGATTTCATTTGGATATTGGTTTGTCTGCACCCATTCTATATGTACTGCATTCTATGGCCAGTCTTTATTTACCCCCCTTTCTCTGTTGGTCAGCTGCAGAGAGCCTGAGGCAGCAGTCCGGTTCCGTGGTGGTGGTGTTTCTTCACGGTTCCCTTTTTGGTTAGTGTGCAGTGTCACGGGTGACCCTTCCCCTTCTTTTTATTCCCCTGCTGCAGTGGTAAGCCCCAGCCCTGACCTCCTCGTTTCCCTCCGCCAGAGTGCTGATTTTATTATCACTGTATTAGTGTCCTTAATTCTGGTGTGTCACAATTAGGTTCTGTTGTATTTTGAAATTATTGGTTTTTTTATTGTTAAATACAATTCTTCTTTCTAAACAGAAGGAAATGTCTCTTACCCAGTGGCATCTTAGGACCTGTGTGATCTTACTGGTTCATACTCTACCTTTAACAGTTTCCTGAGGTTAAAATTTCCCAGGTGGCGTTGTCATCCCCCGCTCACGACACATAATAATAAAATTGAAGTAACTTTTAATTGGATCTGTTTTTGTAATATTCATGTACTATTTTACTCTTACTTGAGTAGGTGTCTCAAAAGTAATTTTCACTATTACTTGAGCCATTTGTTCATGGGAGTAATTGTAGGCTATTTGTCCTTGACTATTGATTTTCAGTGTCCTCCACCGCCAACTTTATGCAAGACTATTCAAAAAACCCACATCATAACGGGACATGTAAACTTCTGCCAAAGAGATCATGCAACTGCATGTACTGCTATATTACTTCCGGGGCAGCTTCCACCCCATTTGGGTAAAATGACAGAGAAAGCAGTAACACAACCCATAGTATTAGGCAAAAGTTTGGCTTCACATATATTAGGAGTTGACACCAAGCTCTGTTCATGGAATGTGCGGGGAGTACATCACTCTGTAAAAAGGAAGAAAATATTAACATTTTTGAGATGTCACTGCCATTTAAGGTGGAAAAATGTATTGAAGGCGAGGGAGATATGTTAAAATAAGAGGTTTATTATTTGATAAGCCTATTGCTATAGTGACTATTTATCACTCTCCTGATCACCCAGCAGAGTTTGTTACTAAAGCCTTTGCTGATTTTGCTGAAATAGAATGCGAACAGTCGATAATAGGTGGAGATTTTAATTGTACATTGGACACCCAATGGGATAAATGTCCATCAGGGAGCCGCCCTCCAACCAAGAGGGCTAGGGCAGTGATAAAGCTTTGTGAGGAGATGGGATATCTTGATGTAGGGGGCTCACACATCCAGGAGAAAAAGATTTTTTCCTTTTTCTCAAATGTGCATATGACTAGTTCGAGAATAGATTATTTCTTTGTTCCTAAGTCTAAATTAAATTTGATCAACTCCAATATTACAATTTCTGACCATAGCCCCTTTTTTCTCCAGCTTCTCTATGAGGGAGGCACTCGCTCTACCAAGAGGTGGAGATTTGATTCTTCTTTGCTTAGTGATCCTTACTTCATTTCCTATTTTACCTCAGAATTTAAGATATTCTTCACCATGAACAAAACACCTTATATCTCTCCTTCGACCCTTTGGGAGACAAGCAAGGCATATTCTAGAGGCCTAATAATAATCGTCTGTGAAAAGTAAACACCGAAAAGCACTTGAGTCTCAAAGGAAGTTGGAGATTCAGTTATCGGAAGCAGAAAGGGCATATGTTAAAGATCCTTCTGAGACTAATTTGAAAACAATGCTAGCTATTATGGCTTCACTGAATTCCCTACTCACTCATAAAGTGGAACAGTGCATCAGATTTGTGAAACAGAGCTTACATCAATTTGGCAACAAACCTAGCAAAAAAAACGTGATCCAGCTTTCCCAGTCTGGCAAAATGGAATGTATAGTTATCAGTCTGGACGTGGAGAAAACTTTTGATTGGGTCAAGTGGCCCTACCTTTTTTCCACTCTGAAGACCCTGGACCTAGAGCAGACATTTATTAATTGGTTGAAGCTTTTACACGGCAGTCTGTTGTCCGCTGTCCCTAAACAAATTGCATTTTACTTTCATCATACTTCCGCTTGGGCTGGGGAACAAGACAGGGTTGTCCCCTGTCACCACCGCAGTTGCCATAGAGCCTATAGCAGAGGTCATCAGACACACCTCCTCTATTACAGGTATTTCAGTTGGGAATAAGTCACACTAGATTTCTTTATATGCCGATGACGTGTTGTTGTTTCTTAACCCAGATGTATCAATTCCAGCAGTTTTAGATATAATCTGTTGCTTCAGTCAGTCTTCATGTTACAAAATAAACCTCTCTAAATCAGAAGTTATGCCCTTGGACTGCTATCGTCATATCCCTCCACGCACATCTTGCCCATTTAGTTGGGCGCCACAGGGCTTTACATATTTAGGAATAACCCCATCAATTATATAGAGCTAATTTTACACCTTTGTTGAAGTGTGTCCGTGAGGATGTTGAAAGATGGATTTCCCTTCCCCTCTCTATGCTAGGAAGGATTTCATTACTTAAAATGAATATTTTGCCTAAACTTCTGTGTCTGCCAAATTCTACCGTGGATGCATGGTGGGCATCAATGTTGGCTAGAGAGGATCTGAGGAAATCAAGTGAGGAGAGAAGAACTGAGGATAGGTTTTTTAAGAGAAATGAGACGTTTTAAGAGAAATGAGACGTCCTGTCCTCTGAGGTTTCTTGATTTCTACTTTAGCACAGTTTCTTGACACTATCGGGAGGCTGCGATGGAAGATGTCTCTGGGGCACGCGTCTTGCCAACAAAAAGTAAAACAATCTTTTGAAAAGACATTGCTTAATGGCCTGTCAGCCCACCTGCCCAAGAAACATTTAAAGGGAGACTTTGTTTTACTCTCGACCTCTCTAAGCCTGGCAACAGCCAGCTCGCGTTCCACGAGGTCAGAACAAACTTTTGGTGTCTTGCTCGTTTGACCATCTCCGAGGGCAAGATAGCGTATACGAATTAACTGGATTCTTTAGCTACAAGAAGGGGGATTCTTCGTTGTATTTTTTTCTTTACTATATATATGTATATATTTTTTATATGAATGAAGATTTTAGCATGACAAAGCCCTCATATGGGGTCCCTGGAGAACCACCTGATGGACTACTTAAAGAAGGATAGCCGTCTTCAGAGCCTTCTCCAGAAACTCCAAAAAAGCCACCAGCAAAGAAATTCAAGACTAGCAAACGAGCTGCAGTCATTAGAATCTACAGTGAAAGACAAAGACAACATAAAAACCATTAAAATGAGTCACAGACTCTCTTGAATTCCTGGGAAGGCAGCTGGAGGATGTAACCAGTCAACTTGAAACCCTCCAGAACAGGGAGACCCTTTCTTTCTCAACCCTTGAGAAAGAAAACTCAGCAGTCCTTGACAAATGCAACAACGCCTGCAGGAGGAGATCGAATATCCGAGTCGCAGGGATCCCTGAGCATACCAGAGAAACATCAATCAGATCCTCATCGGACTCACGAGGGACTGCCTTCCAATATGGACGCCTTAGATTTTGCTTCTGAGAGATCACCTTTTTTCCCATCTAACCTTATTTTGCCAGCTACTGGCGTATATG
This sequence comes from Naso vlamingii, assembly GCA_029822935.1. Classification (NCBI taxonomy): domain Eukaryota; kingdom Metazoa; phylum Chordata; class Actinopteri; order Acanthuriformes; family Acanthuridae; genus Naso; species Naso vlamingii. The sequence continues at coordinate 11,675 of JAPQLA010220200.1, forward strand.
GCACTTTGTAAATAATTTAAAATCTAAATGTCGTTTTTCCCAGCTTGGAAGGCAAGAGCAGCTAAATAGGGGATCAACTATGGCTAGGGGACATGTCGACGTAGATTTGAAGGTTCCAGTTCTTGCAACAAATGCGCTCATAGAACGTCAGGCAACTCTGGAAAAGGCAATGAAAGAAATGTCGCAATTCAGTAATGTTTTTTTCAGGAGGATGTTTCCTCAGTGAAAACTTCACAGGCTAAAGCTAGCCTGGACATCACTGCCATTTTGCATAGAGTGGAGCAGGCAGATGGTAGGATAATAGATTTGGAAATTGAGAATGGCCATTTGAATACTGGGCTGCAAAGTACATTCAAAACAGTGTGATGAGTTACAGAGAGCAGTACAGGACGCAGCGAACCAGGACCAACGACTCAACCTGCAACTTGTTGGAGTTAAAGAGCAGCTAGAGGGGAAGCCACGGGAGTATGTTAGGCAGCTGGTCACAGACGTGCTTGGAGTGGAGCTGGCTGAGATGAGCTTCTGCGAGTGCACCGGTTGCCAATACCCAGGCCAGACGAGGACATCCCCTGAGGCATATTATTATGAGATTTCAAACATTTCTGGAAGTGAGCAGGTGATGGCTGCGGCAAGCAAAGATACAAGAAAATGCAAGAATACATGAAATGACTTGGCAAGGCAGGAGATTTTCCTTTTTCCCAGACATGACCGAGGCTGTGGCTGAGAGAAGAAAAAAGCTGACTGAAGTCCGGAGGAAACTGCTCATGATGGATATTTGTTTTACACTGGACTTCCCTGCTGTACTACGATATTCATGGAAGAGGATGAGCTTTGATTACCATTGCAAGCTTTGGAGTTCCTCACAAAGGAATCCACACATAGCCCAGAGTGAGCACATCCACTTGTGTGGTAAGAGTGCAGCAGTACCATGACTGATTCAGACGTGACAGTGAACCCTCCACTTAAATACCAAAGGTTGGAGTTGGTGTAATACTCATCATATAGACAATTCCGACCTACCTCACACTACGTATCGTCGCTGAGAAGGAATTATTTTCTGTGCCATCTGTTTGTCTGTTTGTTAGTGAGCAGGATTACGGAAAAACTACAAGGCAATTCTCATGAAACTTAAAGGAAGGCTGTAGACTGGGCTAAGGATTAAATTTGGGGGGCAAATCGGACATGTCGTTGCATCCATGGGGGGCGTTACAGCTTTCTGACTTTAAATGGCCAAAACCTGGTGGCCATTACTCTGATGAATGCCAAACTTTGTGTGAACATTGTTGTGGGCTCTGCCTTGACTTTTGTCACACACAGAAAAAAATTACAATGCACCCATACGGGGCACTACAGCAATGCTTTACACTTTACATTGCCATATCAGAGACTTAGGGGGAACAGCAGGGGTGTCCCCCTCCTTTTGTTACGTGGCTCTCCCTCTCCTGTATGTGTGTGGGGTGAAGGGGTGGTTGTGAGGGTGTGCGTGTGTGCGTGCACCTGCGCAGGTTCATGTATGTGACTCTGCTTGCTTTGGGGAAAGTATGTGCTCTCTGAGTGCCTTTGTAGTGTTTTTTTTCCTTTTAAAACTGTTGCAGATCTTTTGTGTTACACTGTCTGAAAGTATTTCATTTGTGAGTTGAGAAGAAAAATGCCATAGGGCCAGTATTATTTCAGTTTTTATGTTTATTTTTTATTTTCCACCTTCTAAGTGAGAACACTAAATATGAATGTAAATAACATCTGCATATAAAGCATGACTTCTGATTTGTGTGTAGGAGGAAGAGGTTCACAGCGCAATTTGGAGGATAATTGCCTTCACTATAACCCCCTGTTTCTTCGGGAGTATTGTTTCCAACTTTTTCTTGTGTCACAAGCTTTCTGTTGCATGCAAATAGAGACCATAAAATATGCAAAATTGGGTATACTGATAATTTAGATGCCAGGGTTTGGTATTTTGGAGGGGTCTCAAGCAACCGTGGAAAGCGGCTCATGGACCAGATAGAGTGGGGGTCTTTCTTGTCATCCGCGGAAAACAGTACAAGGTTAAAATGGAGAGCTTTTGTGGGTTTTGATGTTTTGTCAACCCCATGTTCAGGGAGTACTCTGTATTCTTATTTTTGTGTATTGTATGTCTGGGCACAAGAGCAATCGTAAGTTAAATGCAGGGTTGAAAGTACATACTAATATTCTTGGTAAAAAGGGAGGGTCTGCAGTAAAAGCAGCAACAACAAGTGAAATACATGATCAACCAACAACTCAGGGATATATATACCTGGAAGGATGGATAGGGACTTCAATGGGGTTCACAACCCGGTTAAGTTTAAAAAAAAAAAGTCTGCTCTATCTTAAATCACGACAAGCAGATGTCGCATTTATACAGGAGACACATATGACAAATTTGCAAACTAAAAAGTTTAAAAGAGATGGGGTAGAGCAAGTATTTTGTTTCGTTTAACTGTAAATAAAAAGTGGTGGCAATACTGCATAAGAAATTAAATCTGAAACTGCTAAAAGAACATAAAGATGGAGGGAGGTTTATTTTTTTAGGAGAAAATAATTAATGGGGTGAAGATCAATCTTTGTAATATTTGTGCCCCAACCAGGAGGACCCAGATTTTTTAAAGATGTAGTTTTGGCAGATGTGTGGAGGTTGACAAACATAAAACACATTCTAGAATAGATTTTTTTTTTTTTTTTTTAAATCCAGACAAATTATTGAATCTATACTTGATAGTAGGATTGGGGTCATAGCATTAACAGACCATGCAACAGTTGAGCTGTGTCTAACTACAGTTACCAAAATAGTAAGGACTAGTAGTTGGAGACTTAATATATGCATACCTGTTTCAAGACCCCAAATTTAAACATTCAATATCAGGAGAAAAACATTTCTTTCAAATAAATATTGGATCTACAAAAAAAACAAACAAACAAACAAAAAAAAAATCTCACAGTGTGGGAGGTCTCTCCAAGGCATTCATTAGAGGGAACATCATTGCCCATACCTCAAAGCTGAAAAAGGAAAACAATGAGAAGTTAATAAGCCAGAAACTGAGCTGAAACAAAAAGAAAAAAAGCTATCTGAGAAGTATAATTCGACCTATGATATGTGAGATTACATATGAGTTAAATGAGATACTTAACAAAAAAGCTGAATTTGCCAGATTCAGACTCAAAACAAATTTTTTAAAAAGTGGAAAAAAAATCAGGAAATTTGCTTGCAAGACAGTTAAAGCAAAAAGAAGCTACGTATGTCATTTCAGGTAAAACTTAAATCTAGGCAAGTGGTGAGTACACCTCAGGAAAGTAATCAAGTCTTTGAAAAATTTTACTCACATTTGTATTCTTCAGATACACCAATTTACATAGAGCTAATTAATGCATGGTTCTCAAGAATTGATCTCCCAAAACATACACCCGAAATTTTGGATAGTCAATCACAGAGGAGGAAATTAGGAGTGCCATTAAACTAATGAAGCCGGGAAAGGCTCCTGGATTGGATGGTTTCTCGGTTGATTATGATAAGAACTGTTTGGATATACTTGCTCAGGTGTATTCTGAGGCTTTTTTGTCATGTCAATTACTTGATACATTCAATCAATCGGTAATTTCCTGTAATCCTTAAAAAAGGAAAAGAGCCCCTTGAGCTGACCATTTACAGACCTATTAGCTTATAGCAGGTGTAGACTACAAGATTTTAACTAAGATACTGGCCCTTCTTGGAAGACCCAATATTATTCACACAGATCAGGTTGGCTTTATAAGGGAAAGGTAATCATGTGATATTTTTAGGAGACTGTTACATCTGATGTTTCTGAGTACGGAGGATGACACTCCGATTGCTCCCTTCTACCTTGATGTGGAGAAGGCATTTGATGGAGTGAAATGGGGATTTCTTGGTTTCCTCATGGCCGTAAATACAGGTAATGATGTGGTAATCACTCCTAACATACCAAACTGAAAAATCAAAACAGTTGATTGTTGTTGTTCATTATTGTTATATTTGAATAAACAGGACAGTTTCATCATTTCTCTATTATTGCTAATAGAACTGTGTGCTTGTGATGTAAAACTCAAAAGGATTTAATTTGTACTTTGAAATCAGTGAGGTCTTAAGCTTGCCTGCCTGCAGACCCTGCTCAGGGAGAACTCACAACTTGTCAGTGCAGGCAATATTGTGTGATCCATCTGGCCATATACAGAACAATTTCATTTCTCACACACTGTCCTTTTTAGTCTCTGTCACATCAGAAAAATATCGTCATTTTGAAAAGGTCTTGTGATGGTATTTTTTCCGCAGGACAAACGATCACACATCATTGGTGAAAGAATTGTGCACCATCTAATGTAAAACTAAAAATGACTTAGGGCGCACTCATAGTTGGCAATCTGTACCATGCCTGTGCACATTTGACTCTGTAAGTATATGATCCACCTTAGTATGCTTTGCAGACATAAGCAATTGTTTTGACCTGTTTTATATATGCAATTGTTTTCTTAACCTGTTTTATATTGCAAAGTGTGGCTTTAATCACTTATTATAATAGAATGACTAACAGAGTGTGCAGAGGAGACAGATACAGAGACAATTG
>JAPQLA010220302.1:0-16247 GCA_029822935.1 Naso vlamingii
ATATATCTAAAGACACCTCATCACTTGACAAAACACTGCTAGATGCTGTCGTCGACATTTTGGTAGAGGAAGGCCACTGTAGTTCTCCTAGTGTTTGGAGAGAGAGGGGTGAGCGAGCTGGGAGCGAAACGTCTTTCAGTTGATTGCATTCTAGAACCTAACTGTTAGATGAAGCTGATTTCTACACACTGCACCTTTAATAATTAACAGAAAAATAAGATGGGTGGAATTAAACAAAAAATGTGCCTCTTTAGAATAAAAGAAAAAGATTACTTTTAGACTCGGGGGTGTCTTTAAGGGTCTGTTCCTGGTTGGGTTGTGTCAGTCTCCCAGCCTCGATCAGATCTACAGACTGTTATTTGTTTAGCATGATACCGAAAAACCGGCAACACAGGAAAGCTATAGCCTATTATTATCATTACTGTTATTGCTTTTTATTACTTATATACTCTCCTTTGAATAATACATCACTCACCTTCCTTTCTGTAATGCTGGCAAGAGGCCTATCCCTCTCTCCTTCCTCCTCCATAGCCATATACATTATTTAATTAGCTGCTCTAATTACAAAGTATAGCCTGGGAAAATAAGGTTATGTCATGGGGATCCTTTATTCTTTTTTTTTAATTAAAAAAAGAAAGAGGGGAGGGGGAAAGGAAGAGGGAAAAAGAAGAAAAAAAGGAGGATGATCGACTGATTATCTAGTTTAAGTCTGGGACAAAGGGGGAAAAATATGACAGAGATAAACATATGTATACATAATAAATCCTGTAACTAAATTTGGTGCACCAGCAGAGGCAGAAGGAGCCAACAGGCCCTTTAGAGATGTGCTCAGCAGTACCACTAGGGTACAATACGGTAGGTATGACAATGCTTTTTCATATTGATGTATATTTAATGTTAAATGTTGTATGTTTAGTGTATGCGTGCGAAGTAGTGGGAACAATTTACACTATTATTTGGAATCATATGTTAGCTCATCATTATTGCATTCTACAGATTTTAAAACTACATATAATCTCATCATTTATAAAATAAAAAGTATACAAATGTGTCTGGAAAAAAAGGTAACGTGATTACTTCGAGTAACTTCATAAACGTGATTAGCTGAAATGTACATGGCCTACATGATGGAACTAAACATAGAATAGTACTCAAACTTTTAAAACATTTGTCATCTGATGTGGTATTTTTACAGGAACTTCATTCTAAAAAAAGGACAAACTGATTAAAAAAAAGCTGGATTGGAAATATTTTGTAGCGGCATACTGCAGCAACAGCAGAGGACAACATGTAGATCAAGAAGGGAGATGTGTAATTATTAGATGTAATACATATGGAAAACAAAAGACACTAGTAGTACTGTACATACCACCCACTGGAAGTATATACTGTTCCTTGAGAAAATCCAGCAAATATCAGACTCCTTTGAAACCAGAAAATTAATAATATCAGGAGATTTGAACTATACCTTCAGTAAATTAGACAGAAGTAATAATACAAGAAAATTAAAAGTAGAATTGATGCAGGGATCTGTACTTGGACCAATTTTATTCATCCTGTATATGCTTTCTTTAGGCAATATTTTTAGAAAACACAATATTAAATTTCACTGTTATGCCGATGATACCCAGTTATATTTATCCTTGAAGCCCAGCAATACTAATACGAATAGGTTAAGTAAACTTCAAGCCTGTCTTAGAGACATAAAAACCTGGATGACCTGCAACTTTCTGTTGCTAAATTCAGATAAAACTGAAGTTATTGTGCTGGGTCCCAAACATCTCAGAAGTACTTTACCTAATGATATAGTTACGCTAGACGACCTTACTTTGGCCTCCAGCACCACTGTAAGGAATCTGGGAGTTATCTTTGATCAGGATCTGTCTTTTGACTCCATTAAATCCACATTAAACAAATTTCAAGGACCGCTTTCTTCCACTTACGTAATATTGCAAAAATTAGGTCTATTCTTTCTCAGAAAGATGCAGAGAAACTGGTCCATGCATTTGTTACCTCCAGACTGGACTATTGTAACTCCTTATTATACGGCTGCATGAAGAAGTCTCTGAAGACTCTCCAGCTGATTCAGAATGCTGCTGCTCGTGTTCTGATTGGAACCACGAAAAGAGATCATATTTCCCCTGCTTTAGCTTCTCTTCATTGGATCTAGAACAGAGTTTAAAGTCCTTCTTCTCACCCACAAAACCTTAAATGGCCAGGCACCTTTATATCTTAAAGAGCTTATTGTACCTTATTACCCATCTAGATTGCTACGCTCCCACAATGCAGGCTTACTTGTAGTTCCTAGGATCTCCAAAATGAGTCTGGGGGGCAGAGCCTTCAGCTATCAGGCCCCTCTTTTCTGGAACCAGCTCCCAGTTCAGGTCCGGGAGGCAGACACTCTCTCTATGTTTAAGAGTAGGCTCAAAACCTTCCTTTCTGATAAAGCTTATAGTTAAGGCCGGCACAGGCCGGCCCATAGTTATGCTGCTAAACGCTTAGCCTACCAAGGGATTTCCCATGATGCACTGAGCTCCTCAGTTTCTCTCTTCCTACTCTAACTGCTGTCCCAGTGTATGTTACTAACTCCATACATGAGCTCCTGTGGGTCGAGGATGGGGAGGATGGTGGGGAGATGACCGTCCAGCTCAGGATCCTGGGTGGGGTCTCCAGTCGCCATTTTCTTTAGAGAGTGGGAGATTTTGTGGCCTGGGATCCTCGTCTGGACTACCCAAGACTGTCATGATTCACAGACTGTGCATGCCTCTGGTTCTATGGACTGCATTACCTTCTTGATCAATAGATTACATATCTGACCTATAGACTGTGCTCCTGGACTCATGGTCTTCACTTCCTTCTGGATCTGCAGACTCTCATAATCCAAGATGTAGCAACTACATTGTGATTGTTTTGTTGTTGTGCTCTGTACATGTGACATCTATTGCACGTCTGTCCATCCTTGGGAGAGGGATCTCTCCTCTGTGGTTCTCTCAGAGGTTTCTTATTTTTCCCTGATTCTTTCCATCAGTTCAGGTTTTTTTTAAGTTTTTCCTTCAGGTGAGAGGGTCTAAGGACAGAGAATGCCACATCTGTGCAGTTTGTGAAGCCCCCTGAGACAAATTGTAATTTGTGATTTTGGGCTATGCAAAAATTAACTTGATTGATTGACTGATTGATTGAAAATTCAAAGAGCCTGCTAAAATATTAACAAGATTTACAAAAAACAATCAGTTGATAGATACCTGGTGTCTACTATTTCCAAATGAAAGGGATTACGCCTTTTATTCTCAATCACAAAAAAGTTACTCAAGACTGGACTACATTTTCAGCCCAAAAAACATATTAAATAATCTGATAACAGCTAAAAATAATGATATAGTCCATTCAGACCATGATCCAGTAGCTTATATAATAACTCCTTCAGAAAATACACATTCCATTAAAGTATAGAAAATGAATAGCACTCTCCTTCAAGACCCAGATTTTATAAAACATATATCAGAAAAAATAAAACTATATTTGCAAACAGACGTAGAGGAAATGATACAGATCAGCCTCCAGTAAACATATTATGTGACACATTTAGCCATTAAAAGTTTGAGAGAAAAAAACATAAGAGAGATCTAAATAATAATCGTGACAGAATGGAACTGGAAATTATACAATTAGAATATGAATCCTTATTAGTGAAAAGAGCCAATAACTTTAAATTTAACTCAAAAAAGGTATATTTAACAGCCAATAAATCTGGAAAACAAATGGCAACTTTGGTTAAAAAATTAAACAAATAAATCCACAAAACAAAGATCCCGTGCAATTTTTACAAGCAGCTGGAATTTAAAAAAATACCACCAATCACTAAAGACGATCTTAAAAGTGAACTTACACTAACAGAACTGAAGGATGCAGTTTTTGGCCTTCCCAATAAAAAAGCACCTGGATTGGATGGTTTTTCGATAGAATTTTAGAAAGTATTTTGGGAGTCAATTTCATCATTCTTCCTGAAGACAATAAACAGCATACAAAAAACTGGTTATTTAATTAGAGATGGCATTCTTTCAGAAGTGGAGGCCTGCTGTGTGGCCTTTGCATCATTGCAACCCCTGCCTATCAAAGAATCGGATAGGAGCCTTTTTCTCACATCATGATTGACTATGTCGGACCTTTGCTTAATGCCAGGGAGGTAATGAGTATGTACACAACATCTTTGATGTAGCAGCATGTTATCCTGAAGCTTTCCAGCTAAGGAGGATAAAGGCAAAGGCAGCTGTAGATCACGTTATAAAGTTTTTTCTCGCAGCAGTCTGCCTCCCACCATTCACTCAGAGGTTCCAATTTCACATCCAAGCTGTCCAAGTCAAGATGGTGCCGTACTAACACTCTACAAGTTGCTCTTGCCTTGTTCTTTGTTTTCATGCTTTATGTCACTTTCTTTGCACAAAATGCATCTTCTATGATGCCTATGACTGTCAGACTTTACTGGACTTAAGATTGGATGTTCCCAACAGTTGGAAGCCACGGTGTTTACTGAGTGAGATTGTCTACAACAAACTGGCACCATCATGGAGTAATATCCATGGCCACAGGCAAGGTTAGGGTGGGTGGTGTATGCTTCTTGATCAACGATTCTTGGTGCATTAATGTGGAAATAGCCCTTCAGAACTGTTCGCCAGCGTTGGAACACCTAACACTAAGGTGCAGAACATTCTATCTCCCAAGGGAGTTCCCCCGCGTGTTGCTAACTGCTTTCTATATACCGCCACAGGCTAAAGCGCTGGAAGAACTGTATGGAGTCATTAGTCAACAGAAGAACTTGCACCTTGAGGCCATATCAATTGTCGCAGGGGACTTTAACCACTGTAACCTGAAATCTGTGCTTCCAGAATTCTAGCAAACACGTCAAATGCCCAACCAGAGGCAACAAGATTCTTTTTTTTTTTTTTTTTTTTTTTCTCCAAGATTTTTTTGGGGGCTTTTGTGCCTTTATATAGAGGATAGCTGAAGATTAGACAGGAAACAGGGGAGAGAGAGGGGGAACATGCAGCAAAGGGCCACAGGTGGAATCGAACCCGGGTCTGCTGCGCGAGGACAAAGCCTCTGTATATGGGGCGCCTGCTCAACCGACTGAGCCACCGGGCGCCCCTGCAACAAGATTCTTGACCATTGTTATTTCATTATCATGGCAGCTCACAGAGCTATCCTATGACCTCACTTTGGGAAATCCGACCATCTGTCAGTGTTCTTGCTTCCTACTGATAGGCAGAAAGTTAGGTGTGCGCAGCCCACTGTGAGGATGGTACAGTGCTGGTCCACAGAAAGCAAATTCAAACTCTAGGGCTGCTTTGAATCGACAGACTGGTCCATCTTGAAGGATTCAGCTACTAGCTTGGATGAATACACTGAGTCTGTCATTGGTTACGTTAATTTCTGTGTGGATAATTGCATCCTAGTACGAACCATCTGCTCTTATCCCAACCAGAAGCCTCTGCTTAATAATGTCATTTGCCTGTTGTTGAGGGAGGGCACCACTGCTTTTAATTGGAGATGAAGAACGCTACAAAAAATCCAGGTATGACCCAGCAGGGACATCAAAGCTGGGACAAACTGGAAAACAACTACAGCAGCTGTGACTCATGGCACATGTGGAGAGAGCTGCAGGCAATCACGGACTATAAACAGACTGCCCGTACAGCACAGACCAAGAAAAGAACAGAACAACCAGACATCTCACTGAAGCAATCAGCGTGGCCTGGAGTTAAGGGCAGTGATAACCGAGGGGATCAGGCTCTTCCCAAAGCGGGCCTTTTTGAACCTGAGCGTTCTGTACCTGGCTCTAGATGGCAGGAGAGTGAGGTACTGGTGGAGGGGGTGTGTAGTGTCCTGTTCTATTGTCCTTGCTATACGGGATATGTCCTTTAGACATGCTACAATCAGCTATCCAAGGTTTTTACTGACATCTTTAACATGTCCCTGTCTTTGTTTGTGGTCCCACTGTGCTTTGAAGAAACCATCATTGTGCCCCTTGCTAAGAAAACACCTGCCTGGATAAACTGGTTATATCATTCATAAAACATAACATCCCTGCTACCACTGACCCACTGCAGATTGCGTATCACTCAAATAGATCTGTAGACGATGCTATCTCATTTGCTCTGCATACTGCCTTGGTACACCTTGAAAAGAAAAACACCTATGTCAGATTGTTGTTTACTGGTTACAGCTTGGCTTCCAGTACAATTGTACCATCTAAATTGGTGTTGAAACTCAGAGGTCTTGGTCGGGGCAACTCCATCTGTAACTGGATAGTTGATTTTCTGAGAGGCAGGCCCCAGTCTGAATACTCGTCTAAATTAATCACCAGGATCGGCGCTTCTGCTGGTCCTTACAGGGTGTTGAAGAAGGTTGGTGACTTGAGTTACATCTTAAGCACCCCTAAAGGAAGGTTCAAAACCAGACTGTGTCACATCAATGCTTTGAAGGCATTCGAGGGTTGGGAAGTAGCCGTTTGCTGTGCAGTAGCAGAGTTTGTTGAGAGGGAAGAGTTGAGTCCTTGTAACCCTGGGGTGTCCTCTCTCCCTTCAGAGACAGTAAGCACCAGGTTTTATAATACCCAGGCTCGAGCTGTTCTAAAGGACAACTTGCAGTATCTGAAGGAAACCCAAAGGTAGGCTGTGGTCAAGTTAGTTGAGGTTGAGGCTTATCCTATGCTGTGGAAAGATGTTCCTGGAAGAACCATTCTGTTGGTGCATGATGTCGATGCTGGTGATGCCATTCCTATAGAGCAGCATCCCTATTGGTACCTTCTCCATAAAAAGAATGTAGTCCAGGAGGGAGTTCACTTCATGTTGTAGATTGGGGTCATTGAGCCAGCAGACAGTGGCTTGAGCAGAGCATGTGAGCGAAACATGATTTTGGACTGGATGGAGAGAGTATTTTTTAAACAGCTGGAGTGCTGCCTCATCTTCCTCTCCACCCTGTTTCAAATTCACTGTGGTGCCACTCACACCGCAAGTTAGAAGTATACCGGAATGAGAGTGCATCTGTGTATTGCACAATGTACCCACCCACACTTTTTTCTGTCCGCTGCAGCTTAATGGACTTCACAAAGTACTTTAAAAAGGACACTGAGAAGTCATACAGGTGTATTATTTCTGTTCCTGTAGCAGATGACGATAATGTATACGAAAAAGGAGTATAGTGTGTGTAATGAGTGAGTTATGAGTGAGGCAGACAGGTTTTATGTGATTACAGAAAGTCCAACAGTGTCACCAAAGCTGAACCATTCCCCATCCCTCGCCTTGAAGACTGTATATCTCAGGTTGGTCAGGCTTGGTATGTAACCAAGGTTTATCTCTTGAAGGGTTATTTTCAGGTGTTTCTAAAAGAACGGGCAAGTAAAATTTCAGCTTTTCTTACCCACAAGTTGATACAATTCACAGTCTTACGTTTTGGCATTAAAAACACACCAGATACATTTCAGCGCTTGATAAATTCTGTCACCAGGAGGTTAAGGAACACAGTAACTTACCTTGAAAATGTCATCACATTTAGTGAAACCTGGGATGAACACACTGATATTGGAGGTACTTCAAGCTCTTAAGCAGGCAGGCTTAGTAATTCTAACCTTAGACCCGATGTCCAAGGTAAGAATGACTTAGCTTGGACATCAGGTTGGCTGTGGAGCGGTGCTTTCAAGAGTAGCGAAAGTGCAGACCATCATTGATTTCCGAGGTCCACGTACCCACATACAGCTGACGCAATTTTTGGATATGTGTGGACTATCATCATTTTGTACCCAATTTTGCAGTAGTTATGGCTCCTGACTAATCTCTTTAGAAGGAGTGTGCAGTGGGTTTGGTCACAGGAGGCAGTTGCTCAGGTCAAGGCAATATTATCTAGTCCCCCAGTACTCAGAGCTCCATTTGCCATTTCAGCTCGTAGAAGGGACTTGTGACGTGGGAGTAGGGGCCTTTCTACACCAAGCCAGAGAGGATGGTTTTGAGAAACTAGCGGCCTACTTCTCAAAGAAGCTTAACAAACATCAGCAAGCATTCTAAAGCATTGGGAAGGAGGCTCTAGCTTTGTCTCTCTCAGTTAAACATTTTGAAGTCAATATTGCCACCAGTAAAAAGGTTGTGATGCACTCTGATCACAACCCTTTGGCTTTTCTTGCCAAATTGAGGATTGCTAACAGTAGGCTGTTTCATTGGAGTCTGGTTCTACAGTTGTATAACCCTGAGATCAAGCATATTGCAGGAAAGAACTATGATGTTGAGGAGAGTGGCTCAGGAATGAGTTGATGAGAGAATCAGTAAGTTGTTTTAATTAAGGGAAGGGTTTAAGGGTGGAACGTTTAAAATTGTGTGTCCCACGGAGTAAATGTGAATAAATATTACTTAAAAAAGAAAAAAATCTTTAATTTTTCAAAAAATTAAAGATTTTTGAAAAAGCAATAAAAAAAAACTGTAAAAAAAAGATTTGCTGCCTGTTTGTCTGGTGTCAAGTTTGTTATGGGAGAGGAAAAGTCACGGCACACTGTCTCTTGATTGGCTCGCTACACTGTCTCCCTATTGGCCGTCCTGCATTGCTGTCAGCTAGATGTGGGCTTACGTAGAATGCTGGTGTAAGTTTGATATGCAGACAAACAGGTGGGAGATGCAGTGAGAGGATGTCATTTTGAGCTTTTGTGAGAAAAAGAGGACCCTTGAAGTAACCCCCCCGTCACTGCCAAGTTCTGTTTAAGTTTTTGTTTAACGTGGAAGTGTAAAAATACAATGACCTGTTGTTTGGGTACCACGCAAAGCAAACGCAGGCAAGGAGAGCAGGCTGATGCGGATTAGGTTGGCATCGGAAGAGCAGGGGGTAGGTATACATTTCCTTGTTTCTGAGTCTGCAGCTAGGCCTAACTAAATGGATAAAAACAAGTTCTTGGGATTATGTTGCCATGACCAGAGCAATAAACTTTGGTTTTAGTAAGTCCAATTTGTCTGTGTCACTTTAGAATCATTCATGACAATCCAAAAGTCATTTTTGCTCTGGGCGGAGGCAATGGTGTTTGATTGGCTCACAATGCATTCGCTGTGATTAGCCAGTGGTAGTGTTGGCCTGTATTTGGGTACTGCCCCTCACTTTTATTGGCTCTGACCATTCGATAGAGGTGTCATTCATCTAAATCTACAGTTCCACTGCTGAGATATCACCGCGGTATGCCCAAAATGATTTAAATGGCCAACTTACCTGAATAGTGTGAACTAAAACCTTTCAAGCTTTGCTCTGTTTCACTTTATCAACATCAAACTTGGCACAGGTAATGTGTAGATGTTTTGTTATGAGAACTGCTTCATTCCAAAGGGATATTCAATCTAAAGGTTTAATTTTTATTAAATGAAATCTTTCATTTCTGCTGCCAACTTTACTTACTCTGACCGAGTAACACATATACTGATACTTAGACATCTAAACTATTCTCTCAAGTGTTCCCTTTATTATTATGCCAGAAGTATTGAAATGGACTTTGAAGTTAGGATAAATATGATCTGGCGTCAACACGGAGTGTTTTATTCTGAAATTAAAAGGATGTTTTCATGTTGTGTCTGTGTCTGGCTTCCTGTCCCGCTCGATCTGCTCTGAGCTGAGTTGCTGTGTTGTGCTCCATCATCTGGCAGAAATAGAAACATTGCATATCTGCTGTGCAGGGGGCCGGATCACAGGAGCTGTGATGGAGTAGAAATGCAACACAGCCACAGTCAGTCACAGTCAGTCACAGTCAGAGAACTTCATAAACTGTTTTGTCAACCCTTTTCATAACAACATTAAATGGTGTGGGAGGTACATTATTGATATGTAGATGTTTTTTTGGATCTGAAGGTTAACTGTCACAATTCCACCAACATGTCAACTCCCTCAAAAAGATTCTCAAATTGAGCACTGAATACAGCAAAACAGAACTTAATTTCTTGTATGTGAAAATTCTGCTAACTGAAAGAGGCTCACTTCACACCACTATCTACAGAAAGAAAATTGCATTGGAACACTACTGTCAGGGCTGACAGTCTTCATCCCCCAAGTTTGATCAAAATCATACCTTTTGGACAGTTGCAAAAGCTGTGACAGAGACAATGACTTTGAGGAGAAGACTGAGGAGCATGCTAGGTGGCAACAAAGGGGACACAAGCCAAGTCTACTAAACAATCCCTCACCAAGGCCAAATGTCTGGATAGAAGAAGTCTCCTAAAATGGTCATATAGGCACACGGTGACATAGTGGTTAGCACTGTTGCCTCGTAGCAAGAAGGTCCGGGGTTCGATTCCAGGTTGGGGCAGGACCTTTCTATGTGGAGTTCACATGTTCTCCCCATATTTGCATGGGTTTTCTCCAGGTGCTCCGGTTTCCCACACCATTGAAAACATGTATATAAGTTTATCTCCAGTCAGTACCCTTGACCAAGGTACTAGCTTAGAATCTGGAGTCAGTCCCCCGGCGCTGCACTGTGGCTGCCCACTGCTCCTCAGGGATGGGTTAAATGCAGACAACAAATCACACTGTACACTGTATATGTGACCAATAAAGTACCTTTACCTTTACCTTTTTATAGGCCTCAAAACCTCAAACAAACATATTTTGTGACTCAATACAGTCAAGAGGCTGTATGTGTCAAGGACATCATAAAGTGGAACTGGAGCATCGAGAGTGATCCCACTTTGGTCGAGTTTTTCACAGAACACCTAGCTTTCTCCGACAGGCAGGCATCAACCTTCACGGATAAACTGGTCCATAGTGACCTGGCACCTTTAACAAAGCCCCGTTGGTTCCCCAAACCTGCAGGTAACCACTCGTGGAAATTGTACTTTTTGCCAACACACTGTAAAATCTAACACATTCACTGGTGAACCAGGAATGTACTATATCCACTCATTTGCTAGCTGCAATACAACACATGTTGTGTACAGGCTGGAATGTGAATGTAGGTGCTTCTATATAGGTAGGACCAAGCGGAGACTGAGGGAAAGGCTGTCTGTGCATTTTTATGCCATCAAGACAGCCAATGACAAGTATCCGATGGCTAAACACTACAGACAGGCTGTTCATAGCAGCCCTTGTTCTCTGAAAGCCATGGCCATTGAGGTGGTTCATAGTTCTCAGAGGTGGGGAGATCACCTCAAACGCCTCTTATGGAGGGATAGAGGAGAGATGGGCAGACATCCCAGTGCCGGAATGGAAAGGGAGAGATTGTTGTGAGAAGAGGGAGGGAACTGGAAACCTGGTGCGAGTAGGCAGAGGGAGAAGTTGTTTGGAGGATGAGGTAGTGGTAGAGGTAGTTCCGCCTCTCGCCAATCCCCTGGTAACGTCACAGCCTTCTGTTCCTTGGGCACTAGTTCCTTTTCCTTAGCTTTTGCCTTTTGTTTGCTTGTAGCTGCCATTTTGATGTACTTATTTGAATCTGTTGTTCTGAAATCACCCTGTGATTTGGTCAGAAAAAAATTTACTGCCTGTTACCTTGCCTGCATTAACTCTGCCCCTTTGAAGAGGATTTCAGTGGCTGTGTTCAGCCCTGCAGAGCCTTGTGAGAAACTACGTGAGCTTTTCATTCCAGGCTTCTCAAGCCTGAAACACTTGCATTGAAATATTTGTATTGTAAGCGACATTAAAAATAATATTATTTTATTTTGAAATGTTTATTTTTATTTATTTTGATCAAGTGAAATTAAATTTAATTTGATAATTTAATGAGAACTATTAGCTTCTTAATTTAAGTTTCAAAATACTGTTATGCAGATCATTTAAGTTAATGTGATGATGTGCCAGAGCTATATACATCACAACAATAGAAGCTACATCATATTGGAAAGCCAAATACATAACATTAAAAACTAAAAGGGCAGACAAATGTTTCTTAAAATTATCGTCAGCTGTTGGAGTCGGGAGTCTGCCATGTGTCTCTGCTTCACCCCCTGTGGCCTGAAGTAAAGCTCAGGGTTTCTGCTGGCCAACTCTGCTGCTGATGCGATTGCGCTGAATTCTGCTGTGCTGGAGTTTGATTCTGCTGGATATTTTGAGTTAGCACATTTATAAGGCCTTGTGCTGCAGCAATTACACTGGCCTCAAATTCCTAAAGAAATAAAATTAATCATAGAGCTAGAGATTGCTTTTAGGCACTGGTTAGCTAGCTAGCACGTATTAGCTAACATTAGCACTTGCTCCGGCGCACATCTGCAAAACCAGCATAACGTCATTTAAAAGTTAACTTCAACCCATCCCACTTCTTTGTAAGTAAACAATGGCAGAGAGAAACAGATTTATTTGTGGTTTGGGAGCTTCAGGTGAACTTGTCAATGACATTGCTGTAAAAAAAAAAAAAAAAAAAAAAAGACACTCGTTTCTTGCATGATCCAGAGAGTACGGTGGGGTCAGCAGAGCGCGCTGTTGAATTTCTCTCCAGGTTATGCAAATTATACATAAATCACGCTCTCATAGCCCCTCCTCTCAACCCCCCTGCACCAGAAGGGTGACAGAAAGTCAAAACCGAAAACCACTGTCATAAAAAAAAAACATGTCATCCAAAAAAAAAAAAAAAAGTCATCGAAAAAAAATTGAAAGAAGAGTGACATAAAGAAAATATCAAAAGATTGTCATTAAAAAACACGTCAGAATGCAAAAATATTTCAAAATAAAATAATATAATTTTTAATGCCACTTACAAGTGTTTCAATGCCAGTGTTTCTTTTCCGGATGCCAAACTCTATTTCAATGCCCAAGCGCTGTACTGCAGCAGCCTACTGCTCCTTGTATGTGTAGTTAAGGTTAGTCTCCATGAAATTAAAATTGATTTTTAGGTTTTTTAATCAGATATGTGTTTCTCTTATCCTTGCCTATATGACAATATATGGCCAAACAATGACCAAAAAATAGTTTTGCAGTTTTGATTAATTTTATTTTACAGTTAAGCATTTCCTGGAAAATGGTTTAACCCTCTGAGGTCTACGGGATCGTATACGAGGGGTACATGGTTTGTAAAACATTAAATAACTTTTGATTAAAAAAACAGAGTGACGTACCATTTTTTTTAGCCGAAAGCTATCGGCTGCACCATTAAAATGAGCCCTTGATGATCGTCGTATCCCTTTCACAGGCTGAGTTATGTCTCCTGGAACTTGACTAACTTTTTACAGTCTTCATAATGTAAATCCAGTATGATAAATCCAACAGTGAAGGTCCTTGGTAATTATTTAATCCATTTTCCCTATCAAAACACCTAACGGAAATGCACGGAAATGCAATAGGATTACTACTTTCACTTCTTGCCTACCAAAATAAAACAAAAAAATATATATATATTTTTTATAGCTACTGAAGCCTATTGCAATCTTTACATTTTTGAATAAATTATTTTGATTCCATCTCTGTTTTGTTTTTCTTTTGTCTTACTGATCATATTGCTATTTATACATTCAAATGACACTCATATATTACAAAGATATTCTAAAAATCCAGCTTGTCCAGAAAAAAATAACGTTTATTAGCCTATATGATTATTTATTACAGTTTTGAGGTTTTACACGCATTTTTAAACAAAAACCTAAGAAAATGAGTGGCAAATTTTCTAAATACATGTGTAGAAAGTTTGTTGTATGTGTTTTTGAGTTGATTTCTTTGTTCTAACCTAAAAAGAACACTTGAAAAAGCATTTCTCTGTTGTCAAAAATGTTCAGTTTTATTATTTTGTATTTTTGGGGGAATAAATTCATTTATATCCATTTTCGTTTTGTTTTTTCTCTTGTCTTACTAGTCATATTACTATTTTCACAATCAAGTGACACTCCTGCAGCCAAGATATTGAAAAAAATAAAGTACATTTTATGATTATGCATTACAGGGTTGAGGTTTGGGATGCATGCATGCATCTCTGCTGTGTTTTGTGAAAAAGTGAAGTGACAGGCAGATGATGGGATGTTTTAAATGCATTAATTAATGTCACAGTTGCAGGCATTTCCGCTGGTTGGAGAGTTTATCCTCTGAGGACAGAGCCTGTAGCCGACTGCTGCAAAAGTAGCATGGCTCCTTTAAGAGAGTGTGGCAGCGCAAAAGTCAGGCAATAGTGACTTTTGTGTGAATGGAGCAATAGGAAGAGAGCAAGCAGCTTGCAGTTAGTTTAGAGTTTGTTTCAATGAACTGTGCTGACTTCAGTAAATAGTAAATAAAGACAAGCAGCTTCTCAAGACCAAGGTGGAGCGTCCCATGTCCTGTTTGACTACTGCTGGTAAAGCAGTGCTTTAAGTGGGCCAGTATGCACCGGTACACAGTACCCCCTCTTCTAGATTTTACCCCCAGTGTACCGGGACTCTCTACAGTGTATTGGGATCTCTCACAAGCACCCAGTAGCCTACCCTTTAATGTCTTCTCCATATTAGAGTGTCTCTTGGCTATTCATGATAACAATTAAATTACATTAGAGTTCACTATGTGGCGCTTGTCTCCCTTTTTTCTCACAGACTACATGACGCTCACTCATTTGTTCTCACAGACGTGGAACATAACATTAACACTAACTCACGAGTCACAACAATGTTGGATAAATGCAGAAGAGCAAAGGAATAATAAATTGACAGTAATGTTGGTGTGGTTCCAAAAGGGCACTAAGAGAGCGAGATCCAGAACGAATTCTGATGAACTCTCCAACAGTGAAATACAGCCAAATACTGAGGCAGTAGTAAGTAGTTTGTTTAATTAATAAAAATGTGAAAATCAGTGTTATCTTCTAGTATCTTAGAAATTCAAAATGTAGACTAGTACTTGATGATTTGCCGATATTGGCTGCCCGATTCAAATGCCAACAAGTGAATAAGGGGAGTACTGGCACCTATTTTTTTTTTCATTTAAAGCACTGTGGTAAAGGAAAGCAGAAACAGCTTCAACACTGTTTCCCAACCATGGTCCTGATCAAAAAAGGAAACTGCTAATGTTAACACTACATTGCTATGCAAGCAGTTACAACTTTAGAATCAAACAAGTTTTTAGTGAAAGAAATAAAATAATTTTTAAATCAATAAAATATTTAAATCAATATTTTGTGTTATGTTATTGATTACTTTAGTAAATAAGTGGAATAATGTCCAGCAAGCCAGTCATCACTGCAAAAAGAACCCAAAGAAAGCGTAGTCTTAAGAAGAGCTTTGTGTAACGGAACAATTCAAAACTTGTAAACGATAGGTTTTTGATGTGCAGATTTTGCTCTTTAAATTCTGCTGCATTTGTGTGATCCAGCACTCAACCCATGTGTGTATGTCTCTTATTATCTTCTTCCCATTGATTTTTTTTTCTTTTGATCTTGATCTTGGAGTTGCACGTGTGTGTGCAAATGCAGTCACATGATGCACACACAGATGTACGCACACATGCCTGACTGTAGGTGTCATGAGTAAGTGCACACATACGTGTGCATGGCTGAGTTGTACTTATGACACACATGACACACAGGTGTTTTGATAAATAATCACGTGTGCAGGTACTTGCATTATATTCTCCGCATCCCTCTCCACCCCCCATAGTGTGTGCGTGCGTGCATGTGTGCACATGTTAATATACAGAGCTGAGGTCGGTAATGCTGTGTGTGGCAATTGGACTTCTTTGATGTAGCCCTCTTTCTTGTACTGTTTCAAAAGAATCCCTCGAAGAATTGTGTGAGTGCTGGAGGGGAAGGAAAAAAGGCAGGGGGAGGAAGAAAGAGAGGAAGCAGAGGAGGGAGGGGGGTAAGGACCACTGAAATGAGAATACTGTGCAACTTTCTCCTACTGTCTACCATTGCTCTCTCACTCTAAGAAGGCTATTATGTCTGTGGAAAGTGGTGGAACAAGCAGGCTTTTGCACTCTCTCTCTGTCTCTCTCTCTCTCTCCCCAGATTCTTAGTATAGGAAACTGGTTCCCACAGGCTGAACAATACATTAGTGAAGTGAGGCAGCATTGTCTGAGGGGTAGGATTTAGTGGAACTGAAACCATTCGACAGAAGCTGCTTATGGCTGTAGGGAACATTAGAGCTCGATAGTATAGAGACATGACTGATGTGGCTTCCATAAAGCCAAAACTCAGTCTTGATGTTTAAGCTTTTAGCAGCTGAAGTAGTAAAAAGGTCCAAAATATGTAACTAATCTGTAACTTATTATGTATTTTATATATTTTAAAGGGGTCATATTATGCTTTTCTGTCTCTTTCAAACTATAAATGATGTTACAAAGTCAGATTACTGGTTTAA
>JAPQLA010220418.1:0-16223 GCA_029822935.1 Naso vlamingii
TAGTAACGAATGGAAAAATAAAAACTCTCTTAAACTGGAAGTTAATCATCTCATTTTTAGAACTTGAAGTTATTACACCTTCCCACATTGAAAAACTTCTGTAGACAAAGATGGGAGATATAGTGGTTAAAGGAGAAACAGATGATGTTAAATAAACACTAGTAAATGTGTAAAAGCCGGCGGAGTTGATCATTCTCAAGACAAACAGGACATTGGTCACAGGGGGCATTTAAATCTGCTCGTGAATCTGAAATCAGACTGTCAACATGAGTTCAAACATGACGCAGAGAAGGCTTCACAAATTTTAAAAAGAGCAGAACTTGAGATTGGTCTCACAGATGTTTGGAGCAAACTAAATCCTAAGAAAAAACTAAGCTACTCAACAGCTCATACTAACTTAACACCCTGACTGGATTACTTCTCCATGTTTAAAACTGATTTAGAAAAGTGTCAGAACGCCGTCTCAGTGCATCAGAAGTATCAGATAAACTTGGGAATCGAACAAAGATCAACAGTATGGAGACGTAATAATTTACTGCTGAATGACGCCAAGTCTCCCCCATTACAGTGTGTGAGGGCGCAAAGCATGTACTCAAGGTAAGGTGATGATGATGATCTTTGCATCACTTAAAGTAAAAGACAAAGAAAAAAACAGTGACTGCGTAAACAGAATTCAAAGTGAATATAACAAGAAAACAAACAGGCAGACTTAAAATAAGACAAATTTAAAATTTCAAAAGGGTTGGATGGAATTGTGTTGAAAAACACAGAAAAAGCAAAAACCTTTGCTAAACAAAAGTATTATGGACCAACGAGCAGAAAGTTTTACATTAGCATTCTGCATGAAAAAAAAACGTATAAAAGTATAAAAGCAGATGTAACCAAAACAAGGGAAGGTCAGTTGAAAAAAGTTTTTCAAAGGACAGAAATCGCAAACTTAATTTTTAAGATACCACCAGCAGTGACAACCTCCAGAGTCTCAAGAAACAAATACAAAAAAAATCCAGAAATACCCAGAAAACATAAAATTATCCGAAGCAGCAAAGGAACAAAACATTGAGCTGATAACTATGAGACAGACTGAAAATGAGAAATGCCCAGGCAGTGACAGCTCTACGAATTAATTTTATAAGAAAGTTTATGAAGAAATTATACCACTGCTACGTAAAACATTTATTTGGGCCGACATGGAACTCTGCAATCATTTTTTTCATTAAGACTCAACGGACTGCTCATCATATAGACCAACCTCAGTGCTGAATGCTGAGCAAAAATCGTTTACATCAATCTCAGCAAACAGACGGATAAAAATAATTCCTGATATCATAAATTCTGACCAGCCTGGCTTTGTCTCTAATAGCGACAATGTTCGAAGGACAAAAAACATAATGAAATATTCATTAAAAAAAACAACAAAACAAAAACAACAACAGTTACTTATGTTAACACTCGATGCTGAAAAGGTATTTGACAGGGTGCTGTGGCCCTTCATATTTAATGACAACCTGCTGGGAAGTTCTGTATCAATGCAAATTTAAGACATCTTTAATAAAAATAATAATTATCTATAAACAAAAAACAATTTACAAGGATCATTTTTTAGTTGATAACCAATGGGAACCAGTAAATTCTTAAAGAAATCATTACGATGATAAGGAGAAATGGAAACAATTTTTTTATTCATGGCTTTTGTTTTTGGAATTTTGGGAATAAAAGCTTCTCTGCTATTGGGCTGCGTCAAACACATGACATGTTAACTCTGTCGAGTGGCTCGGTCACACCCCTTCCTGTGGACCCTGCGGGAGCTTATTTCAGAAAGAATACAAACAGCAGTCAATGGAAAGAGACAAATTATTTTTTGATGCCCTATAAATTGTTCCACCAATTTCAAATATGTTTGTCAATTTAGGATATTTTTTAAGGAAAGAAAGTCTCAGTTTATCACACAACTGCTGAACTATCAGACTTTGAAAATACGTATTTAGAAAGACGACACCTGATTGTGGTGTAAGTGACGTCGTAACAACGATCTGTGACAGAAGTGACTGACTCTGTTTACTGAGCTGCAGCTCTCAACGTGCCCATGCTTGGAATGATTTTGACCTCTTTCATCCGTTTTCCCTCATTCTGAAGGAACCAAAGAAACTGGGCTGAACTTACAGCCATGTTAGTGTTGGTGAGACAACAGACGCAGTTCACTGAGCGGATTCACAGAAACCAAGTGGTAATGCAGTATGTTCACCACAAACTGACACTTTACTGATTTGTTAAATTATCTTTTTAAATGACAAACATATTTGAGAATGAGAGCACAATTTAAACGGGGTCAAAAAATAATCTGTCTCTGTCTGTTGACCACTGTACAAAATTTTTACAGCTTAAGGTCCATGGGGTTCACCAGAAGGGGCAGGACTTGTTGTATGGCAAGTGTGGTTTTGGGAAGACCTTGTACTTTTGATTACAACTCATCTTACAAATGTGGAGTTTCCGCCTGATTCTCACAGTCACAACACCCATTTTTTAAATTTTTATTGTTCCCAAGGAATAAATAAGGAACGAATGTGGAACTGCCTGCTAGTAATGTAGTGGAAGCTAGCAGTGTGCACATTGACAGTGGGTGCTGGGTCAACAGTGAAACATCATCAGCGTAGAGGGAGGACCTGCACACCGAGGTACAAGTTACAGACTCCTTCATTTGGTGCAGACAACGTTTCGATCCATGGTACATGGATGACACTACCTGCTAGTAAACCATCTGTTTATAACAAATTCTCTAAGAAGCTCATGATCACTTAATGATTAGTTAATTGGAACAAAACAAACAAAACAGTGAGGAATGATTCAAGGAGGTTGACAAATAATTAGTGTTACTCATTAAGCATTAGGTTACTTCTGATTTCTTATGAAGTTCTATAAAGTACACAGTGATAAGTTACGAGACACCAAGCCATTAATATTAATATAAGTAATTAGCCTTTTTGTTTATTAATATATTTCTCACACACACTGACAAAGTGCACTGACGAAAAAGGCACATTTCCTAAACACAAATGGAAAGTTATTTTGGATAATGTTACTGTGGTGGCTGTGACAAATATTTTACACGTTGAGACACCAAAATATCTTGTGTTGACACAAAGAAACTTTGTGATAACCCACATTTTACCACACATATTTTTCAAGTATAATCTAATAAACTAGATTTCTGAGGTCCCGTCCGCAGATATGTGGATATTTTTTGAAAACATTGTTTTTTCTCTGCGTTTTGGCCTCCTGTCAAGAGTTTTAGGTCACTGAATAAGGAGGTTTCACAAAAGCTCCATTCGAGGTGGAGCGTTTTAAAAACTCATTTCTGTATGTATTCGTAATGACAGCTGAAATTATGATCTTGGGGAACGCTGATGTCATTACCTCAACTTAAACATGGCGGTTGTTGTTTTTATGTATTGCACATGCACCATAAATCCAAGATGGTGGCCTACATCTGCTTCGTGTTAGGTGTAATTACATGTTTTACAAGGAAACAAAGCTTTACTTCATCATACTGCAGCGCGGAGGTGAATAAATTTATCACGCTGAACAGTTTTTAATTTGCCACTGTCCACAGTTAAAAGAACTGACTGATTCAGGGCGAGGCCCAGTCGAACTAGCAGATGGTGGAACAGTTTCAAGAGCGGCACTGTTGTGGGTGTTTTAACCGTTTCTGCACTGTCGTGAGGACGGAGAAATATTCATAAACAACTCTGGTGTGGACAAGACTTTCTTGCAAATGGAGAAAAAAAAATCTGTTTTTAAAAAATATCTGTACATGTAGGCCAAGATGCACCAATGTTGTTCCGTCTCAGCCTGGCATCCTCTCTAATTGGACGTCTTAGCGGCCCAAAGACAGAGCAGTTTGGAGACGACGTTGTCCCTGTTTAGTTTTGAAGACTCACTTTAAACAGGCAAAGATGGAGGTGTTTGGAGACAGACACCCTCTCGGATTGGTCACGCCCAAGTCATGTGACTTGGTGGGGGGGGGGGTTGACTATGACGTTCCCTGGGGGCCTTAACATTCTACTGTTACATACAAATCCACCAGCGGTGGCTTTCTACGTCACATTGGCTCCGCCTTTTCAGAACTAACCCTAACTAACCCTAACCCTAAGCAGATTTCCATTTGAGCCATTTTCAAGCCATAAAATGCAGATCTGTATCAGTTTGGTGTGAATGTCTGACCTGTTTCATCAAAGTACAGTCACGTAATTCAGTTTACAGCTAAAAAAAAGACTGAAGTGTTTACTACCTCTTTAAAATTAAGCAATGTGGACATCAACCAAAACACACACACACACACACACACATTTATGCCTAACCCTAACCTCAAGTCATATCTTACACCTAAACTTAACCAGGGCTGTAATAATCAAGTCATGCTGCATTAACAGCCTTTGGTCCCCATGAGGACTACTGGTCCTCACACGGTCAGTGTTAATGCCAGGAAAGGTCCTAAATAGGTAACAAAAACAGGGACAGACACACACACACACACAGATCAAGTGTCTGATGATTAAACACAGGGAGGAATGTTTAACACCTTAAACTGGCCATGTTTCAGTTAACAGTGTCCAGAAAACTGTATTTTAATACCAATACTGAGACATTAACCTGCATCCGTTCAAAACGAGACTCGTGTCAGAACTTTACCGAAGTTTTAGTCCTCAAACTTAGTTTCGGACCAACTGGCGCGCGGCGACAGTCCCGCAGCTGACAGACCAACACGGTGAGTTCACCATCCGCTAAAAAAAAAAGAGTTTGACCATCTGCTGCTTTCCGTACAACGCTGGCGAACAGGGTGACGTACTGGACACTGGGTTATGGATTATAGATTAGTAAAGAACGTTAAGCCACGCGCCTCCCCGTGATCCGTCCACGCGTCGCGCGGTTGAGGAAGTTGGTTACAAGTTGGCTCCCAGTTCTGTAACTATTTCTGAGTGACTAACGTGCTGATCAGACACAACACCGACAAACACACACAGACACTAAAGTTAGCACTGACGGCTCTCTTACTTCAGTCCCAGTCGCGAACACTTCCGCGCTGATGTTGGCGTGCTGGCGGCTCTTCCTCCGTTTTTCCCCCCGGGTCCGGTCCTGGTCAGCGGCTCTGTCTCAGCAGAACTGACGCTGGAGTGAGTCTGCAGCCTGCGGTTCCCCCGGGAACTCGACGTGGCAGTCGGTGAGAAGAGCTTGTGCACTCCCGCTGTCAAGACTGCTATCATGGAAGCTCGGCCACGTCCGGCCATACCCTTCAAAATAAGATGAAAAACTAAATTCTTCGTTATGTCGTTACGTTTGATCTTTTGACGCTTCCTCGTGACAACAGATTTAAAATCATCCATACCATCATAAAACTCATAAACCCACCGCCAGGTAACTCGACAAAGCCGGAGTCCTGTGTGTGAGTCCAGGTGTCCAACGTCACTTTCTCACTGAAGCGTGAAACTTGGCGCGCTCGTGCAGTTTTTTTTAATAAATTGAGCCACTTTGTTGCGGCGATTATGGAGGCAAGACCGAAAAGGCATCCTGTCTTACAAGCCGAGGCGAATTTTACTCCTTACTGAATCCCACATTCACAGACAAACAAACAAAAATCATTTTATTTAAGAAGGAAACGGGAACATGTGTATCTACATTTTCAGAAAACAAAGAAAGTAATCAAAACAGTGAGTTTAGATGATACGTAGAAGGTGTTTAAGTGAACTTTTTGTAATTGTTTGTTTGTTACATCAGTGGTTGCAAGCTGTCATCTTGTTGTACGTTGACAATTTGCAGTAGGCTGAAGTTTTTTTTAAAGAGCCTTGAGGCGGCCATGGCAGCCATTTCACTTTCAGCCATAAGTGAATTTTGCATTTTGCTCAGTATCTCCAGAACCAGACATTTGAACACGGAGAAGCTGATGTCTGCCCCACGCTTCCATGGTCAAAGACACTTTACGAAACATCATAAACTGCTCAGACAAATAGTTCAAGGTGAATTTTCGGGCGTTGTAAGAAGGAAAGCTCAGTAGGCTGTGAGAACCAAGGCCAGCCTCTGTTCAGAAAATACAAACCTGTATCAGTTTGAAATATCAGGCCCGTGTGTTCATGCAGTGTGTACACCTGACCCAAGACTTGCAGCACTTTCCATTACTGTTCATCCACAAACATTCATTTATATTATACAAGACACTCGAAGGACTTTCATCCTCCATTTCATCTGACTTCCCTCAACCAGTACACATTAAAATACAGAGGACCATCTCTTTGGAGCAATCCACCTACAACAACAATCAACATCTAGTCCACATGATCGTCACTTAAAAAACAGCTGAAAGGTCAGCAAAGACTTTTGAGACTTCCTGTGTCTCATTGAAATTTATCATGCCCCAAGGCTTGTTAGAATGATGTCATCTCACCTGTGCGCAGGTTATGCCAAGACTTTAATAATATTTCATGTTAATTAAAAAAAAAGCAAGTTCAGTGATTTGTTCATGTCTTTACCATGCTGGGGAAGTTTCACATCCGTGAAGGTCCTTTCCATTGTTTCAACCTCCAGGACAGAATCCACAAATGATAAGAAATGCGTTGATACAGTCAGTTTACAGAGGCAGGTTAAGTTAGGGGAAAAGAAGTCTTACCCTCCCAAGAGACCAAAACATGCTTTTATTCCAAATGATTTCAGCAGAGCTCTGAATTCCCCACAGGAATAGCTCGGTTAGGGCTTTTGGTGCAGTTGAGTCTGATTTGACCTTGATAACAGGAGAGTGACGAGAATCAAGGTTGTCAGCAGGTGCATTTGATTTGTGCACCAGAACCCCCACAGCTCCTGTTTTTGGAACGAGAAGACAAGTAACACAAAAGTGACCGGCTGAATGAAATGATTGCACTCACTTGTTCATATCCTTTCTTTTATGCTTTCTGATAGTCAGATGAGTTTTAAAGGTTCCTTACTTAGACAGGCTGGGCCGGACAAAACACTGTGAGTCGACTGAGATCTGGAACGTGCACTTGCACGATTGTGGGGTGAGTCATGGGAGCCTGAGAAAAAGTGAGATTTGTAGTTTCTTAATCAGCCTATATTGAAAAAAAAAAAAAATCACCCTCACAGACTTCCACTCAATCACAGCAACTGGGGGAGATGGGCTGTCAAACTCTGATTAGAGGAAATAACGATATCAAGGAAATCTTTTTAATCCCCAAGGGGCAATTACTTTCACATTCAGCAGTAGAACAACAATTAATATATACATATACGACATACAGAGGAACAGCAGACAATAAATTAATCAACAAAAATTCACATTGAGTTATTCAGAAGAACAACAGCAGCAGGAACAAAATAGTTCTTGAAATCTAAAATTTTCATGACATGGAGAAGACCAAGCAGTTAACTCTACATCAGCGTTAGCCTGGCAAGGGTCAAGATAATTTGATAATTTGTAATTAGTATGTTGTTTTAAACCCATGAAATGCAGACTTATATTGTAAAGATGTGACACACACCAAAGGCTTTAGTGAGGCGCTAAACATGGGCATCAAACTTAAAGTCAACTAAGTGTTGCACGGTCTGGCTCTGTATGCAGTTTTCTTTAATTTAATGACATTTCAGCTCTCAGGCCTTCTTCAAGATCAATACATACGGAGATACAGGCACAGATCTTCTGTAGGTCACATGAGCAGGTGATCAGGTAATGACCCTCACATTAAAAAACAAGGCTGCTATGATTAAAAACTTGAATACACACTTACATGAAACAGCCAATCAAATCA
Organism: Naso vlamingii; assembly: GCA_029822935.1. Taxonomy (NCBI): domain Eukaryota; kingdom Metazoa; phylum Chordata; class Actinopteri; order Acanthuriformes; family Acanthuridae; genus Naso; species Naso vlamingii. The sequence continues at coordinate 7,788 of JAPQLA010220418.1, forward strand.
TTTCTCGAGTGAAAAGAAAAATGTTTTGTTTGGACAACACAAGGATTACAGCTCCAAAGCAGAATAAACCCTCTGGAAATGGGAGTTTGGAGCTCTTCTGGTCTTTTTCAAAACAGTCTGAAAATTTTGATGAGGACTTACACAAACAAATATGTTGGCTGAGGAGAAACAACATTTGTGTAGAGAATGTAGATTTTGTTTTAAATTTGGTAATGTCCTATTGTCTCCTGTTGAATGTGGACCCCAGGAAGATCAGCTGCTACCACTGGAATGGGGATCAATGGAGATAAACTGACCTCAACTAAGTAAAGTATAAGCATAGTGATGAGTTTTTAAACAGAGATCTCGGCAGAGAAGAGGTTCACAAACCAACGAGAAAGCTGAGGTTAAAAAAGCTTTAGGTTTAGATGTGTCTCCAGATGAACTGTTGAAATTTCCCAACATGTTTGACTTATTGTTTTCTCCAAGGTGCAAAACACAGGGGGTCTCAGGGGGTCTAAGATCAATTGACAGGTTAGACCCCTTGAAAGCTTAAACTGCAAAATTCTTGGGGGTCTCTAAAAAAAGCTCTAAAAAAATCAATATTTTTGCTGGCAGTTGTCAATATAAATGTCTTTAAAAGGCATATGTTGTCTAGAATTCATAATTTAAATAACAAAACTTTAACTCCGAAATATGAGTACATTGTTGTGGCGTTTCCGTGGTTACCCGATTATTTCTGGGTTATTATTTCCCTCCATTGGGTGGCACTGTTGCAAAAGTTCGCACTCTCCACATTCCACCTGCCTGCAGAGCGAATTGTTTTCTCTGCTTCGATTCAGGCTCCTTCATAGACTAAACATGGCAAAGAGAAAATAAACCTCCTTCCTAACCAACTTTGGATTAGAACAGCCAACACTGGGGGAGGAGGCCGGCTCGGCTGCCATAACTAACTTTCATGCTGGTCCATCGTCTGACCAGCTTACTGTTTGTAAGACTTCAGCATAACACTGAGCACTGATAAGGGGGGTGTTTCACACACACTGGTTTTGTATGCTGAAAACGTGTTTTGATCACAGTATTGTGCCCTCTGTGTGGTTTAAATCAATAATAAAACCTATTTTAAAACAGATGACCTGAAGGTGCCATTGAATTATCGGGGTATTAGTCTACTGAGCACTGCAGGTTCAGCTAGTTCAGTTTTTAGAGCAAAATAGTTTATTAGAGGGGCAACAAAATGGTTTTCAGAAATAAATATGTATAGATCATATCTATGTATTTATAGTGGTTAGAAACAGATTTAAATACAATCAGGCTACATTTCCTTGTTTAATTTTCAAATTTTCGCTTTTGTTTACCATGATCATTTAAAGCTTAAGCTGCATTAAGTTGGGTTTAATGGAAAATTCTATCAAGCTGTGATATCTTCATACAAGGCACCTGTTGCATGTGTTAAAGTGAATGAATAACTTACAGAATGGTTTCCCACACCCTCTGGTGTAAAACAAGGGGATGTACTTTCACCGACGTTATTTGCTGTTTTCATTAATGATTCAGCAAGGGCAGTAAAGCAGTTAGGAAAAGGGGTCATATGTGGATGTGTACTTGTAAACATTCTTTTTTATGCAGATGACATGCTTGTCAGACCTGAGGAAGATCCATTCGGATTGAATCCTCTTCTTTTTGTGCCTAGTGACCTCCTTGTCTGCTGCACCTAAGTCTCTTTTGAGTGTGCAGAAGTATTTTTTCATCAGTCTGAAATGAAGATTTACAAATAATGTTGACACATGTTGGTAAATGGTGTAAAAACTGGAGACTCAGCATGAATGAAAAGAAAACACAAATGGTTCATTTTCATAAGCTAGCCGAAGTGAGTCTTTTTCGGTTTTATGTTGGTGAGAAACAATGTGAGTTTACAGATAAATATCAGCATCTAGGTTTCTTTCAGGATAAAAGCGTGAATTTTTTTACATGGTGCATCAGTTCTCGCAGATTCAGTAAGCAGAGTGTTTGGAGGCATTATAGGTGAAAGTAAAATATAGAAAGATTTGGGTTACACTACATTTAACAAACCGTATCTAACATGTGAATATCTTAGATTATGTGTCAGGAATATAGGCTTATAGAAGATTTTAGAAAAATGAACATGTCCGAAATGGGCAGTTCCATTCTTTGGAGTCTTCATGTGCACCTGTTCTGGCCTTTCATGGAGACAACGGGTGAGGACTCCTGTGATGTGCGATGGTTGGCCAGCATGGTGAGCCTGTGGAACAGCAACCATCAGGGCGGCCTGTACGATATTTCACTGAGATCTAGTTATGAAAGACAAATGGCCATGTAAAATATTTGAGTCACTACAAGAATGTGGTTTTGAAGGTAAGTATACTGAAAAGGTAAACGTGGAGGTGGAGGAGTTAAAACACCAAGTCTGGGCTAAATGTTCACAATCATGGGCTGAAGATATCTGGAGGAAGCCAAAACTGACTTGGACTTTAGAAAAATACTATTTAAAAAAATTTACGTTCCTGATTTGGATTGGACAGGCATTGAGAATGGAGCTTTCATGGAATTCCTCTCCAGTAATGTGTGAATATGTTTACACAGCAGGGGAAAGGAGGAGAAAATTACCATGTGATAGATTATCTTAAATTGGACAGAAGTTTATTGATTTATGGATGGGCTCATGAATGCAAGGTATTTTGTTTGGATTTGTCTTTTGTGCTCGAGGGCTGTGTTTGTGTCAGTGTATCTGTTCTTTTGGGTTGTATTTATTTGGGTGAGTCTACTGAGACGATATATTTGTCTAGACGTTGATGAATTATAGCTGTTGGTGTGCTGACATGGCGGAATGTTTTATTTATTGTCTGACTATTTCCATTTTGGATTGGTCATGCAAATGACTAGACACTAAAATAAAACACTGATCCATCCGTCCATCTATTCATTCATCCATTCATACAGTTTAGTTGTTTCTCCTTTTGACTAAAATACCCCATAGGCACCCATTATTTACCAAATACTTAAAGTTCAATGTCTTTCCTCTCTCTTCTAAAATTCTAATTATTATTATTGTTATTTTTTTGCACCTAACTTACATTTAAGCACCCATGGGAAACCAGTAAGTATTTTATTTTTCACTAGTTAGTTTTTAGGAATTACACAGTAATTTTTAGGAAATTACTCTATTTGTTGATTTGAAAGGAGTAAATCAGAAAAATTAAAACCACCAGTACCAATTTACACTTAAGACTTTTTGTTAGCATCAGACAAAGGACTTGTCTCTATACTTGTCTCGCTAAACCTTAGTTTATTGTTTATTGTTTATTCGGATCCCCACTAGCTGCTACACATGCCAACAGCGACTCTTCCTGGGGTTCATGACATAAACAAAAGAAAAAACGCAGTATCAAGTGCTGCATTTGACACAATTGACCACCATATTCTACTAAGGAGACTGTATTCTGTATTGGCTTTGCACCAAAACAAACCAGCATGTCAGCCACACCTCCCATTTTCCCTGGCACTCCACCTGCCCCACCCCCATTTTCAGCAACTCTCTGCTCAGGAAAGGGAAGAGGCTCACCAGCAGTTAGCTTTGGCTCAGCCGTTTACTAGTGATGGGAACGGCAGTTCTTTTGACTGTACTGAATCACTAGAATCAGTTCATTAAAATGATTCGTTCAAAAAAATTCGTTCACCAAATCATTCAGTGCTTAGCAGGAGGCAGGAGCCTTGACTGCATAGTGCATTGTTCTTCAACCCCCTGAACTGATGAACAGCCAAACTATCCGTCATTAGGTCATGATGCAGCCCTGAGGTTCACATTCACAATATAACACTTACTGAGGGACGGTGTGTTTGTTTTCATATGGCTTGACTCAACATTAGCCGTTAGCTTGCAGAAATGGATGTGAGTGATACATGCCGTTGTTCATTCGCAGTGAATGAATCACGAGTCACATCGCTCAGGCGTCAACAGTGTCCCTCCCCCCGCCCGACACCGCCGAAGATTCAGTGAGTGACACAGAACGCGGCAGCAGTTACCGGCGGTGGCCGGAGCTCAACTGAACCGAGAAAAGAACGAATCAGTTCCTGAAGTGATTCCATTCAGTGCGTTCACACGAACGATTAATTCATTTGAACAAATCGTTCGTGAACGACACAACACTACTGTTTACTACATCTACTTGACAATAATGTAATGTTATTTCAAGTTAAGAAACATCTAACTGTCTCTTTTTACAAACCATGGCGAGTTGGAATCTCAATCACAACACAATATAACAACAATATGTAATTATTTAACAGGTTATAATGTTAGCTGAGCTAATCGTTGGCGCTAGCTGCAGCCAGACCTGTAGTCTCCTTCTTGGTCAGCAAGAGAGACCAGAGCCCTGTTAGCGGTTAGCATTAGCACAACTGTCCCCTTTATCTACTTGGTTACAATGTGACAATGTGATGTTATTTAAGGTGAAAAAAAATCATCTCTTCATCTCTTTCTATGAAGCATGTGGAGTCGGAATCTCAGTCACAACACGAAATCACAACATTTATGTAATTATCGAACAGTTTATGACATTAGCCGAGCTAATCATTGGTGCTAGCTCCAGCCAGGCCTGTAGCCTTCTTCCTGGGCAGCAAAAGGCCAGAGCCCTGATAGCAGGTCAGTTTCGCGCTGCTGGTATGAAATGCTTGCCCACTTTTCGTACTGGTGCAGCTTTCATTACAAAGTAGCAGGAGTTGGCTGGGCCTGACGTGCCAAAACCGCTTGCACACGACCCTAGCCCTGGTCTCACATGGTATGAGACTGTGACCCTTTACCTGAAAGACATTAGGCTGGGGGAGAGGACAAACAAGTCAACTTCAAAACACATTGGAAACCAGAAATGGTGGAAGGTTGGGCTTGGGGCTAGCAACCCCAACCCATAAAAACATCTATGCTACAGAAACGTCGACGAAGACCCAGAAATCCCAAAGTCTTGGAAAGGAAGACTCTTCAGTTCTACAAACCAGAGAGGAAATGACGACAAACGGAAAACCGAAAAGAGACGGTGTGTCTGAATCTTCCGACCCCTAGACAATCCACTAACACTGCAACATGGAACATTAGGACCATGTACGCAGGAGGAAAGACAGCAGTAATAGCAAAGGAGATGAGGAGGTACAGAATATCTCTCCTAGATCTGTGTGAAACAAGATGGCTACAGTCAGGGCAAGTTAAGTTGGCCAGTGGCGAGTCCATATTATACTCAGGACACCCAGAAGACTCTGCACCACATACAGAGGGAGTAGGGTTTATGTTATTCAAAGAAGCACCGAGGGCTGTCATCAGCTGGGAACCAGTCAACTCAAGGATCATTATAGCTAAATTCCATACTACACATAAGAAAATAAACCTTCAATATAGTCTTATAATCTTTAACTCAAATGTCACATCCACTCTGCTGTACGGCTTGGAAACATGGAAAACAACCGCCAATATGCTAAATAAACTACAGACATTCATCAACTGTTGCCTCTGTCGCCTCCTGGGAGTCTATTGGCCAGACATCATCACTAACGCCAACCTGTGGGACAGCACCACTCGGAAGTGACAATAAATCAATCTCTAAACAAGTCTTACAATGGAACCCACAAGGCAAGAGAAGCAGAGGGAGACCTAAAACCGCCTGGAGAAGCACAGAACGGGAGACAAGGGCGGTGGGGCTGTCATGGCAACAACTTGACCAAGGACGCAAGACCAGAGAGGATGGAGGGCCCTCATCGACGGCCTGTGTTCCTTAGGGAATCAAAAGGTCTAAGTAAGTAAGTAAGCTGCTAGCGGGTAACGTTAGCTCTGCTGTCCCCCACAGCTAGTCGGTTACAATGTGATGTTATTTAAGCCAAAAAATGTCTAGCTGTCTCTTTCCACGTTGCATGGTGGGTCAGAATCTCAACTGCAACACACCAAGAGCCTTTTTGTTATTTTTGAACAGCCTATGATGTTAGCCTTTCCACTGTCTGTCTGTAGCGTTAGCTGGGTCTGGGTTAAATATAAAAATAAGCTCAGCTGCTCTTCACTCGCTGTGGTGTCTTATAGAGGAGGATGGGCCAACGGTTTAGAAGGGAGGAAGTCCACATGAACTAACATGAATGCCTGTCAGTTCTGTCCTGGCAACCAGAACAAAGAAACTGAGAAGCTCCTTAACAACACACAGAGTGTGTGATGTCAGTCTCCATTCTAAAGGTCAATACAACACTAGTTCTCTAGATAGCAAAATATGTTTTTCCTGAAATCTATTCAGGCTGAATTTTGTATTTAGCCCTTTTAATAATGAATCCTCTGTACATAGTAAAGTTAGTCATGGAGTTCAACAAGGCTCAGTGCTTGGGCCAACAGAGCGCCTAAGTCCCGCCCCTCTACTTCCAAGCCATGGGACCTTAATTCAGAAAAAATATGAACCGTAGTCAATGGAGAGGGACAACTTATTTTTTTAATTCCGTTTGGCTTGTGCCCTGAATGACACGTATGTTGGTTGGCAATTTAAAAGACCATTTTCATGCAAAGACAGTTGAATTTTATTGTCAAACAGTAAAGTAAAACAGAGTTTTTTGTGAGACCGCTCAGTGAACTACATGTCGAGGGGAAAAGTATTAAAAGAGGAGAAAACCGTCATAAATCAGCTCATGTTGAGAGCTGCAGCTACTCGAAGAGTGAGTTAGTCGGTTCAGTGAGTCAGAGGAGGAAAAATGTTGTGACATCAGTTACATGTCTGGTGTTGTCGTCTTTATAATTACGTATTTACACAAGCTAATACATCGACCGTTTAACGACAAACATAGACTTTCTTCACATGAACAATGATCATTTAAATTGATGAACATCATAGATGTAACTCAGGGCACAAGTCAAACAGGATCAAAGAATAATTTGGCTTTCCCCGCTGACTACCGTTCATATTTTTTCTGTACTCAGGTCCCATGAGGTCCACCGGAAGGGGCGGGACTTAGGCACTCTGTACTTTTAACTCTTCACTTATTTTAGGTATTAGAAACCACTCCGTTAATTTTCACTGCTACGCAGATGATTGCCACCCAAAGTTTCCTACTGTGGCTCTGCTTGATGCTCACTGCAACTCGCTTATTGTGGGTCAAGTTTCTCCTTCTTCGTCTTCCCTCTGCCACCCCCCCATTATTATGGCAGCATGGGGAGAGTGCCCATGACAAATTTCCCAGAGTGAATTTGAGTAAATCTGTTGATTGTGTAGTAAAAAAAAACAAAGAAGCAAAACAAAAAACAAAAACAAATCAGCTTGAGGACATCAGTAACATTTTTAAAATATCAGGAGGGCCAAATCAAACTTTTATCTAAAGCGTCTGCAGGTGTCGACAGTGTCTAGTAGGGCAGTAGAACTGATCCAAAAGTAATTCTAACCCTTATAAATAAATTAATCAATAAATCCACAAATCACAATTTGGCTTACTGCAATTTTTTAATCGCAGGAAGGTGCAGTATTTGTTAAAGGGGAAATATGTGTGTCAAAGCACCATTGAATTGAAATATTGAGGTGCTGCAGAATTGTGCAGGCCTACAAAACATATTCTACAGACTGAAGAAAACAGACTTATTTGGTACAAATCCCTGCCAAATTACACAGTAATTATTCAATTATTTTGATATTTTTTCAAGGAAAATAAGAATAATGATGTAAAACTTTGTTTTTTTTTAATTTAAATTTTATATTGGTGGTGATATGGAGCCTCTGTTTTGTCTCCCCTTTATTAGAATACCATCACGCACACACACTGGGCAGACAGCCTTCCCTGCACTCCCTGTTCCCCAGCCACATGCTCCCACAAACACCTGCAACAACAGGTTTGAACTCGGCCTGTCTGTCTGCATGTTCTCCCGAGTCTATGTGGGTTCTCCCACACTCCAGAGACATGCAGGTTAGATTTACCGGTGACTCTGAAATGCTCAGGTGTGAATGTGAATGGCTGTTTCTATGTGACAGACCTGTGATGAACTGGCACCTTGTCCAGTGTGGAGCCCACCGCCCACCGAGTGTCAGCTGGGACTGGATCCACCTGCAGCTCTGTACAAATAATGCTTTATGGATGGATGGATAAATGTTCTTCACAAGCTTTGTATACATGCATGTTGAGCAGAAATAAAACTTCTGATGGAGAGCATGAAAAACGTACATTTAACTTCAGGGACCTGTTGAAGGAGAGTGACTCGGATGGTCTTTGGTAGGACAAGAATCAGAACCCTGCTGACAGTGAGCTCATTATTTTAAATGAGGTTTAATTATTATGTGATATGGGACGACCTGCACTGTGTTTTGTGTTTATCTACATATCTATAAGCACTTTGAAATTATTTCATAGTATGTTGTGCCAATGGACAAAGTGCAGGCAAGCTATATATATTGAAAAATAAGAAAAAAATTATATGTATGTGTGTGTATATATATA
>JAPQLA010220493.1:0-16218 GCA_029822935.1 Naso vlamingii
CTACACCTTATATTCAAAGATCCATTATTTGCTGTTGTTTTCCATGCTCACCCTCTAAGCATAGTGACATACAGAAAAAAACACACACCGACACCATGGATTCCACGCCAACATGGTCAGAAACTTTTTGCTGCAGTTCACACACCTGCTGCTCTTTAACAGTACCTGTGACCTGATGTATAACTTCCATTAACAAAGCTCCACCTGGTGTGTGATATGTGCTGCATGTGCTTACATTCAAAAGCAAATACCCAATTAAAAAGCAAGAAAAAGAAAAAGAAAAGCTCCAACAGAGTTTAACGATCGCAGCCAACCTTCTGCTGATGAAGGACTGTGATGACTGTGCTGTCGAGGCTTCTTGGGCGAAATGTAAGCAGATCCTGCACCGAGCCATTGGTGAAATGCCCGTGAGCTTCAAGGGATTTATAGTTTCTAACCTGTTCACGGGTAAAACATTACACATTTGTACTGGAAACAAGAAAGTTGGTGTTATCCAGGGACAAAGTTGGACAGAGCGATGCAGCGTCTGCTCTCCAGCGGTTTGCTCGTATGGATCCATGTTATTAATAGAGGGCAACTTAGCTGAACATCGATCCCTGGCATCCTTGTTGAGTTTGTCTCGGTGTGGCTTTGGCTTATTTTTCTTCTCCTTCTTCAGTTTGGCAATCTTGAAAACTCAAAACAACTTCACCAAACCGCTTCTTCTGCGAGAGAGAGCAGTTGCTGTGTGTTGTTTACCTCCACTGTACAACCAAAATGGCGTGTCAACGAAAACAGCAACAGCAACCTTTTAACCTATATATTGTCTAATGAAAGGATATTAGACTCATCTACTTTACACTTGTCTTTATCAATAGTGAGGCCAGATGCAAGTGAAAACAGTATTAAGGCATCTAATAGTAATGGGAACTTGAAGTTCATCCTAAAGAACAGTCAGGTCTCATCAGTCAGGTGACTAATGGTTAAAACACCTTCACCTGTCTTAATACCTTAAATTCTCACACAGTTAACATTAAACAAGTTAAACCCGAGATAGGCAGGTAAAAATTCCACTATAACTTGACACCAAAATGAGAAGTGCCATGTGCTAGAACTTACACAACTACTAATGTTAGTGTACAGCGTACGTATGATATTCCTGAAGTTCTCTTCAAACCCAAAATGCTGTAAAGCCCTAAAAATAAAGTTATCAACAGTAAAAGACCAAAGATAAAATCAATGGCCTGGCCTCAAATAGTTCTTGGTAATCTAAGACAAGGCTACAAAGTTACAAGGTTATTTTATTAGTACCAGAAAAGGTAAATTCGTTTTGCAGACAGGAGTTTGGCATCCAGAGAGACAAAGGGCAACACAAGACAATATTAAAAACAAAAGCAGATCAATGAAATATGTTAAAACAGACAAACAACCCATTTAATTCAATTTTTGATAAAGTGCTTCCAGAGTCTCCTTAAAAGCTCAAGTTACCTTACCTATATAAAGTGCATTGAGGTTAAAATTACAGTATAATAAAATAAAATAAAATTCCGAAGTTAAAGTGCTATTTATTACCTCGTGCTAGGTTTATTTAGTAGTGTTATAGCAGCAGGCACAAAAGTGTTCCTGTAGCGTTTTGTCCTTCACTTAGGAGCAACAGACTGACAGCCAGAAGAAGTTGAAACTCAACATTTAAGGGATGAGAACATTCAAGGGAAATTGACTTTGCTTTATGCTGCAGCTGTAAAGAATACAGATCTAATAGGTTGAGTTGTGGTTCACCTATAAGCTTGCTTGCCCACTTCACAACTTGGTTAAGAGCATTCTTATTTTAAAAGAAAGGTTGTCAAATAATAAAACAAGAGAAAAAGTCAGGACAGATTCTATAAAAGCTTGACAAAATAGAGTCATTGTTAGTCAGGGTTTTATCGACGTTAAAACGAGCAAGTTTCCTAAGACAAAACATAAGTTGATGTGCCTTTTTACAGACCGTCTCACAATTTTTCTGAAAAATCAGTTTCAAGTCAATAATGGTTCCTAGATATTTGTAGCTGTCAACACATTGGACAGTCTGATTTTTAATGAAAGTAGGCACAGGATTTGGAGCATTAGGCTAACTGTAAAATCAAAAATCATTTCTTTTGTCTCAGAAATGTTAAGCTCCAAAAATGGACCCTCACACCGGGTGACAAACTCATCCACATCAGACTCGTCATCATGCAACAAACTCACAATGACTGAATCATCAGCAAATTTGACTAGAGTCCTGTTCTCATTATTACTTTTGCACATGTTTGTGTACAAAATAAAAAGTAACGGTGAAAGAACACACCCTTGGGGTGACCCTGTAGATGCAAGAATCAGACAAGCTGCCATTCACTTTAATCCTTCGTGACCTGTTTATAAAAAATCTAAGATCCCCCTCCAGACTAAATCTTTACATCAGTTGAACTGGTGCGCCCAACATTTCCATTTAGATGCACCCGTACATAATTCAGGTCTACCTAGGGCTGGGCGATATGGCAAAAATATCATATCAAGATTTTTTTCATGGCAGAATCACGATCTCGATTTTATCGCGATTCTTTAGTTTTTCATAGTGGTGAAGAGTATTCTACAAGTCACAGCACACTCAGGACCACAGTTTTGCTTACCAACATATGGTCAGCTTTTATTTGGTTCCCGGTTCCTCAGAATGATTTAATTTTGATTCCTGAATTATTAAACTGTAAAAATTACATGTACAGTAAATGTGCTTTGTTAACTAACAGCAGGCTCTGCAGAAGTAAAAAAAAAAAAAATTGAGATGATTAACAAAAAAAAAACAAAAATTAAACTCTTAAGGTGGATGACACTGTGTCAGTGTTGACAGTCTCCCGACATCACTGACGTCCTGAAGGCACGAACGTCCCCATGTCCGGAGTTTGAATCAGACATGGCAGCCAAAACAGTGCTGTGTGTGAAAACACTGAGCTCCTACAAGACAACTCTATACACCAAAGGATGATTTTATGAACACAGACACGACGTGGTTAAATTTTCCAATGTTTCTTGGACTTCCACAGGAGACACAGAGCAGGAATGATGATTATGCCGCTGTAGTTTATGACAAGAAATGGAAAGCCCCTATCCTCCAGATGCTAACATTATTACAGATTAGCAGATGATTTCATAAACCCAGGCACAATGTCCTTAAGTTTTCCAGTGTGTCTAGGACCTCCACAACAGATATAGTGCAGCAAAAATGTTAATGTTGACCCTAGATAATGACAGAAAATGCCGAGCAGCTAACATTAAATTGATATAAGCAGGCTAACTCCAACTCGTTTATGATGCTATCGTTTTGTTTTACAAGGCTACGTTGTGAAAGGGGAGGGAAGAAGGCGCCATATGTCTGCTGTGTTCAGTTTATATGCATGTATTTATGGGAGGCATGCAACTGAACGGAGTAACGTAGCAAATAGTGTGATTCGGTTGAGAGAAAAATGCATTGTGTGTCTGAGTGTAGAACTGCAGCAGATAGAATGTGCACTGACAGACGATTTAACCATCTGTATGTAAATGCGGATCGTGGACACATTCTAATCTTTCACAATCTATTATCGTCATATCGCACACCTCTTGGTGCACCCAAAATTTTTAGCTGCACCTTTTGGCACCACAGTTATATAACTGTTATACCTTTTCCTGACAGTCAGATCTTACATGTGCTTACTTGTATCTTTCTGCTTGCCATGTTCATTATTTAAATAAAAAAAAAATTACCTCATGTTTTTAGCATGCAAACTGGACTTAAGCACTTTGTGTTACTTTTTTTATTTGTAATAAAAGTGCTTTACAGATAAAGTTTGACTGATCGATTTAACAGATCACAGTTGCAGAAGACACGGTAATATTTCAATTACAATATGACTAGGGTAGGGAGAGTTTACCAGCAGGACAATGGCAGAGTATTAGTTTTCAAAGTAAGTATCCAACAGCTCGTTATTGGTCCATTATTTTCAAAGACTGTATAATAATATTCTCAGACATATTCAAAATCCGCCATTAACAAATACTGAAAGAGACTGTTGTTTTGCTCTGAAAACACGTTTTTGAGTATCGATAGCAGTCAGTATTCAAGGTACAATACACTGTATTTCCTATGACTAGCTTCCTTCAAAATAAAAGCTGACTCGCGTTTAGCCAGTAAAATGCTTTTAATGTTAGGGCTGGGGCGATGCGTTGACACGTAATTTGCGTCGACACGCCAAAAGGAGAATGTTAGATGGCTGCGCCTAGTCAGACAAGTAGCATGGACTCCAACCAGCAAGCTGAAGCAAAAAACTCGCCACCACAGCAGTTGTCAGCCTCCCACCATCCTATTGCGCAGTCCCAGTTTTGTTATCCCATCCTGAACTCCATCATATCACCAGGAACATAATCATCATGTCTAAAATGAGGGCCAAACTTGACCATGGTTTAGTGAGGTCCGGCAGCTTTATCTGCTACACTCACTAGGCACACACTGAAGCTGTTAAGCTAATGTTATTTTTTGTTTGGAAACGTATGTTCCATGTTCTGTCATGTGTGTTTGTGAAATTTTCTACAAACAAAAAAGTACTATGAGGCAAAGCGGTAAAATTTAACATGTAAGTACTTAAAAAACAAAAAACTGTTTAGCCTGACTACGAACTGAGAGTTAGAGTACAATCAAGGACACAGACCCCGTAGTGACGTAAAATGACCCAATGTTAAAAAAAAAAAGGAGAGCTTTCTCAGAGGCATTGATCAAAACAGAGAGCCTGACTTCACCCTCCCTCTGCTCAGTTTTTAGACAATCCGTCTGTTAACGAGGCTTGTCTTTAGAATTGTACAGACAAATTTTTGGCCGGACCAATCAGCGACTAGTGGGAGGGGTTCAAGTCGAATGCTTGTTCACAGTAGTTAAGTAATGGCGGAGGCCTGCGGCTTTGGTTTACCAGGCTACGAAAAATTCCTTGTTATTTAAAACTGTGAATATTAATTACAAGGAATGTTACGATTGGACAGATAGCAACCTTGAGAATATGAAAGGTACTGCCTTTTTGGGATTGCTACCTGTAGGGAAGAATAGGAGCCTTAAGCAATAGTCTCTCTACCAATCTGTGCGATGCGGACATGAGAGTCATGAAGTGTAACATAACATGTTTTTAAAAAACACTGTAAAAAGGCACTAAAACTGACGAAAATAACCAATATCACAACCCAACACAACAATATCTATGTGATTATTTCCCGACTTAAAATCAAAACTAACGTTAGCCGCCACTCGTCTTGTAGCCTGCTGAGTCAGAATCTCAATCACAACACAGTATAACAGCATTTGTGTGATTATTGAACAGATCAGACGTTAACCTTCCCACTCTGTGTTTCACCGAATAGCCTGGCCCACAGTATACTTCATACAGTCAGTTTATTGTTAAAGGTAATATTAAGTGTGTATTTGTGTGATACTGTATGTTTTGATCTATTCTTTGAATGTGTAAGAATGAGTTTTGTTTTGGATGTGAAATTGTACTGCCATGCCAACAAATTCTCCTGTATGCTCACAACAAATTTCTTCTACAGGTGACAACAAAGGGGCAATCTAATCTAATTTCATTTAAGAATAAGTTTTGTCACTTTAAATTTTCTTTAGCCTCTTCAGCTTCATTTGCTTTCTCTTGCCCTCTAACCTCCCACAGATAAATTTCTATTACGGGTTTACCATCACATGGAAATGTCTTCTTCAGCTTGATACAGATGTCAAATCAAGGTATGATCTGCTCAACAAGCTCATGATCTTTCTTTCATTATCAGTGAAACAGGATGGGAGACTGAGGGTTTTTCTTGTTCATCTTATAATGTAAATACACTAAACCAGTGGTCAACAACATGTCTCGGGCTAGTGCCCCTCTATCTAACATGCAGGTCCCCTGTTGCCATTATACAAAATAGACAACAGACTAACCCTTCACTATTTTCCTGCTATCTGATCTTTCTATCTAAAGTATAGCTTCTACCTTTATAACAGAGCTACTTAAATACAGGTCATATAAGCAGGAACCTTCTGACTTGAAAAAATGAAAAAGCATGCCACACTCAGCAGTGTTTCAGTTCTTTTAATCACCAAAATGAATTTTAGCTGAGTATGGTAATAACAAATGGTACGAATGTTAACATGACATTGTCTCGTTTAAAGGCTTCACCTTAACACCGTAAACAACTGGAATTGTATAAAAATAATCCTAAAAAATATTTGGATTGCACAAAACAGTACTGCAGGAACAAGTACTGCATATGTAAACAAGACTTTGCCATGTTTAAAGGCTTCATGTTAATGCAGCAAACAACTGGAACATCAGCACTGTAGCAGGTCGGGATTCCTCGTCCACTGTTTGTATCCAGACCATTCAACAGACTCATTTTCTCCTGTCTCCTTTTGTCTCCAAACACCTGTTCCTGGCTCCCTTTACCAATTTGTCCCAGTATATTCCCATCTCTGTTTCACATTGTTTTGCCATTGTCACAGCGTTTTGTCTTTCAGTTGTACAAATACAATACTAGTTCAGTGTTTGGATATTGGTTGTCCAGCTGCTTTTGTATTTTGGCCTTCTGGCACACCGAGAGTACAGCAAGCGGTCAGTCACCAATAACCAGGGATTTTTAAAGACACTGGTAGAAAACAGATAACACAAAACACACAACTGTATTATACTGTCAGTGCTGAAAACAAAACTCACAGTTCAACAATGAATGAGTTCTCACGAAAACAAAAAAACCCAGAAAGAAGCATTCACATCGTAAGCCTCAATGCTTGATGATGATTAATAGCTCAGATTTTTGTTTGCTTGTTTTGTTTGTTTTTATGAAGCTGCTTACATTACTATATTATATTATAGGCTACTATGAATGTTTTAGGCTATTAAAAAATGGTCCATGTCAGATTTTAGTCTGAACTGGTCATGGTCCTGCAGTGACCTTTGTGCGCAAAAGAATAATAAATATGTCCACTCAGCACTATTTCATACAGAAGTAAACATGGAGACCACAGAGGTCCACCTGTGTGATTTCATTCATAAGCTAATGTGCTCTGGTAACCAGTGAATGGCATAATGGAAAGCTTGGTGGAACAGTGTTGTGAATGGATTCTCAGAAAAAGATTTCACCCAAAATTTCAGCATGTCGGGGGTTTGCTAACCACACCTGTCAGTGCCTCTCTACAAGTGTCTCATGGCAAGACACTTGGTTCAAGCAAGTTAATGACATAAAAGTCACATGAATTCTGATATGATTGTTCAGTCTGAGGTTGAATTGCAAATAATCTGATCTGTATGTGATGTGATATTGTAAGGTTTTCAATGTAGTGGGTCCTCAGGGACCCACACAGTAGGTGATTTGAGTGGGTCTCTGGGAAATGTAATGGGCTTCCAATAAAAATTTTATTTCTTGAGGAATTGTAGTGTTGCATTCCTTTGATGTTGGTATGATATGGTTAAACATTAACAGATATATTCATGTAGGGTATGTTCAGTGTATCTGAAATTAAACACATTTCAAGTCTTAAAAGTTTGTTACAAAACTAGGGCCCGAACAATATATTGGTTTACTGATACTATCAGCCGATATTGGCCTATTGCAGGTATATCGGTATCGGCATATTTGTTCTGCGGTAAGTGCCAATATTAAAACTGTTTTTCAAGGCTGAAAAAAAAATTGGACTTAAAAGGATTTAAAATGAAGTAATTGAAGTAAATGAAGTAATTTGTCCATCAGTGGGCGGTCCCTTATTTAATTGGTAATAAGTGAGGTGTTTACTTTGTTTATGAAATTATTTGCTCTCCATTGATGTCACTCCCCTCTCAAAACTTGCGCGCTGTTTGTGGTCTGCATGCTCATTCTTCTACGGGTGTCGGTAGGAGGCTCCGTGGGGAGGGAGCATGACGTCGTACGGGGGAACAGAGGGGAGGCAGATGAGTGTGGAGGAGATGCAGCTTTAAAATTTCCAAGAACATAGACTCCAGCTTTAATGTAGCAATGTAAATGGAGGTGGCAGAGGGAGGTACAGGCAGTGCTGAGGTGTTCTGGGTAGGCTGATCAGAGTCTGGGAGGAGTTGCAGTAGTCTGCTGGGTCATCTTTTTCTTTGATGGCATTCTTATGTTTTCCTTTTTCTTCTTACTTAGAAAAAAAGGGATCTTGTCAGAAATGGAATCTCGGCGGCCGCTATTCAAAGTATTTTTATCACAGCCACAGGAGAATGTTTTCATTATTTCATTAGTGAACACCTATGTCATTTACGTGGGAATGACTGGGCATTTATTTTGCCACATCTTGCTTGTTTGACCCATTGGACCCTTTTTTGGGGTCTAGCTGTAAAAGAAAGAGCTGTGTACCCTCTCAAAGAAACTGTTAAAAGAATATTTGCTCATCATTGAAGTGACTTGTTTTGGAGATCCTGAGATTTACTTCAAAGCCACAGTGATTTTGCTGTTCAATCATTTTGTGTGTGTGTGTGTGTGTCTGCTGTCAGGAAGCGTGTGAAAGCACTGACGTCTCTCCTGGATTTGATCCGAAACTCCCGTCTTGATGATCCGCAGTCTGTAGAGCTACAAGAGGACATGGTGAAACTTCGTGCGAAGTTCAGACAGGTACTTGATTGACTTAAAAATTCTTAAGTGAATGTCTCAGGATCAGGGCTGGTCAAAGTATTTGAATACCAGCTGCTTATCCTCTGTTCGCTGTAACCCGCTGTAGTCCATGGACAGTACATCAGCTGTCCAACACACTGTGCACCATCAAAACTAAAGCACAGGTTCATTAGCCTTGATACAATATGTTAAAAATAAATACAAAGTGTCACTATGCATTTTATATATAAGGCGTAACAGGTATGTCTTTAGGAGTAAAAGTGTGAAATTAAAGATATCATATCCATACCTTTTTTTTAAAATTTGTATTTATTTTATTAGCCTGTGCAGACAGTGTGTTACATGGGGATGGCCAGCATACCAACTAGTCCTTGTGTAAATTACGTGTCTTGCCAATATTAGCAAAACTGTCACTGCATGCAAGCTAACCTCTAGTATCTGTCAGGTCTGCTCAATGCTGAGTGTCTCAACTGACTTCAAGGATTACTTCAAAACTTCTGAAGGGACTCATTTCTGAATCTCTCAGTGAGGAGCAGCTGAGCTCATCTCTGAGGGAAGCTAAACTGCTACCAGCTAACAAACTCGATGTCATGCTCCCAGGCAGCATTCAGTGATTGCCTCCGGTGGATTCATTAGAAGGTTGTGAAGGAGGAGGCAGTTGCTACAGCAGTTTGAGAGTATTGGCCTTCACACCCTGATTGGAAGGTCTGACATGTCAGCGCTAAGCTAAAGAGATGACTGAAGTCAGAGTGTAAGATGGTGACGGGGGAGCTAAACAGAACAAATAGATGGCAACAACAGCAAAATACCGTAAAAACAAATCTTGAAGTGCAAGTACAGTGTTTCTGTACTTTGGGAAGTTTGACTAAACTACAGTAACTAAATAATTTAAGCAACTCGTACAGCTTTTCAGCAGTGGTCTAACGTAACTTTGGCTCAAGTAAATTTCTCTCCTTGCTCTTCTGTACTTGACTTCATTGTCTGTTTTACACCACCACATTTATCTGAGAGCTTTGTTTTAGTGAGACAGAACATAACTACTTTCATAATGAGCTCTTTACTACATCTTTATTTTGAATGGAGTAGAAAACTGATTTTATTTTAGTATTTTATGGTTAATAAATTGTTTTAAATGATGTTACTATAAAATATAATGTGTAAAATTTAAAAAAAAATTAATTGTGTAAACCCAACTTTCTATTTTGTTAAACTTTGAGTTGTGAACTTATGCAAAAATACACCTGAAAATGACCTAGACGAGTGTTACATATTTTTTTGATGTCTGTATCTGTAGAATCTTTTACAGACATGAAGAAAACACACACCAGAGGAGAGGGAAGTTTTTTCTTCCCTCTCTCTCTCCCTGTGTGTGTAAGTGAAATCAGGTTGCCAGAAATAAAGTGTAAATATTCAAGTAAACACCGTGCGTATGTGTGGTGTATTTTGTACCTCTAAAATTATTCACACTAATAACATTAAATGAGTAAAAGCCTGATTGATGTGCATAAACGGGACAAGATCACAGCTGTCAGTGTTTTTACAGATCAGTCGCTGACAGCTGGAGTAACTTGTGTCTTTATTGGATCCAGAAAAACAAGAATTAAACAGTTACGATTACATCTGAAAGAGACCACTGCCACATGGGAACAAAAACTATTTCTACTTCTGTTAGAGCCTGATGGAACCACATGGCTTATCCAACTTAAGAGACTTTTTTCATTGTGTTTCCTCCACCAAATGTTACTGTGAATGCATTGAGCAGCTGTCCTGATGCCAGAAGATGCAATAACAATCGCTGCTATTTCAGACCACTTTTCTTTTGGCTGGACCGCAGGCACAGCCCAAGGAGTGCATCTGTCTCTGAGTGAGGGAGTAAGTGACCAAATTTCACAATTGGTTGTCATAGCTCTGTCCTTACTGGTTATTGCCCTTTTGAAATTAATTGGCGCAAACAATTATTACGTTGTCAGGGGGGGTTTCGCCGACTGTGGAGTGAGTGTGGAGCAGACTCGCTGAACGAGACAACCACAAGCCAGAAACGTCTCCACAGGCTGGAAAATAATCACGTAGATGTTGTTATCGTGTTAACTGAGATTCTGACCTGCAAAGCATCGTGGTAAGAGACGAGTTTTTTGTTTGAAATCACATCACATTATCACCGTGAATAGACAGCAAGATCCAACAGCTGTGCTTCCTGCTTCTGTCTACCCAGGCACGGAGCTACAACGAACAGTGAGCAGACAGATGGCAGGCAGCTACTTTCCACATATAAATTCAGCACTTTTTATTCATATCTAAGTCACCACATACAACCATGACTGTTTTTGCTCCTGTAACGAGGCTTTGTGGGTTGAATTGACAAATATTTCTTTTCCATAATGAACGTCTTTTACTTTTCACTTTTCAGAGGACTTCAGGTGAGCGGCATGTATTTAATCAGAGCCAAGGCTGACAATAATGCTTGCTCAGGGCAAGCAGCCTAAACTCCATGTTGCTGGGAGTTAAATGTGCCACATCGTTGCCCGTTCTGGCCATTGGAAAACAAATGTGAAAATACAGTTAATTCAAAGTAAACTGCCTTGATATGTCGTGGGGATGGAGCCCTCTTCAGTGCGGCGATAATGTCAGAAGCAAACAAAACTTTCTGATCAGCTGATGTGCTCCCACAGTACACGGATATTATTACGTGCTCATAATTTTACCCACAAGGTCCGCAGACAGAAGGACGAAGGACAGAGCATCATCGCGTGAAGCAGTGTTTCTGCTGGTAATGTTTTGCTGTGACCACCACAGCAATACAAAATGTCCGGAGCAAATAGGCTACACGTTTTGTGACCAGTCAGCTGATCCATTATATTTATTTTTAAACGCATTTGTTAATTCACCCACAAGGCCCGTGCTGCTCTCTGGAGCCTGGACAGGAAGAGGAGATGACCCATGACCACATCATCAAAGTCTATGTATATGAAGCGTCATGAAGATTCAGAGATTCATCCATAAATATTGTGATTTAATCTGCTACCATTAATCATACGTACCGCCTTACCCAGATGTGTTGTCCCGCCATATTCTAGGTTTTTACCGACTCTTGTTTTTTCCTTTTTTTTTCTTTTTTGTCACAGCTTTAAAGGTGACACACCATCTTATCACGTGTTCTTTCGCTTTGCCTTATCGAGAGTAAAAAGTCTGCTTCTATTCTTGATGCTCCTTCTGTTGATGTAACTGACTTACCAGTTGGTAAAGTATGCTTTTACCCTTCTAGCTGCAAGAACACCTAAATTATCCTTCCTCTTTTTCAATTTAACATTGTTTTTGTTTCTCCTGGACTGTCTCATTAGAATAGTTGTGCGAATAACTTGTGCTGGAAAAAGGCTTTGACTCTCCCAAACAAATTCTTAGTGGTCAATAAAGTGAAAGAAGTTTTGTTTAAAATTTTTCAGCGATGTAACCCTGTCAGGTCTTTGTTTTTTTTTTTCAGAGATGGGTTATAGAGAGCGAGACATCTCACTGACCATTCATTTCCTGTGTCAGTGTCACATGGTTTTTCGCCACAGCCCCATCCCTTTAGGAGACTAGAAGCAGTCTTGAGTCCATTCATTCTTATGGGAGAAATGAGTATGATCACAGATTATGACCAATTCTTTCATCCTGTCGTCACCAAGATACATATTTGACCCATTATTCACGAGACAAGTATATTCTGAGGATTCTGACACAAAAATGGCATTTTTCAGACACAAAAATCAGGAGAAAATTGACTTTGTTCGAGACCTGTCTGTCTCAGCAAGACATTCTCATGAGATTTGGTAACCAGTGCTTCCCACCTTACATCACAACGGATACAAATGGACATTTAAATGGTCTTACAGGTGAAACCATGAATGAAAGTTAAACTTACATCAAACAAATATCATGCGACACAAAATCCATCTGCTTTAATCCATTCACACGACGTTATAACACTTCCAGACAAGGTGGAGGGATGGAGGTTCCTAACTGTCTCCATGGGAGGCGTGACTATGCCCACTTAGGAGACAGGAAGTTCATATACCATTTTACACCACTGGCACAGCGTACAGTGGGGGATCTTGTGTCAATACTGATCATCTGTGCTATAACATCAGCAAAAAACAAAAAAAGATGTTCCTATTTTGATATTTGAAATTAAGTTTTATTTATGTTGACCCTTGGCATGTTTTAGGTTTATTTAATTTTTATTTTTTGTTAAATATACTTATTTTACTGTTAATCCCTTATTTGTATACTTACGTATATATACTTCAGATCGGACAGCTCAGTTAATGGACACTTTTTGTTTACCAACTTTATTTTTTATTCAAGGAGTGGAGGGAGGCTACTTCTTGCAGCTTGTGTGTTACAAGCGCCTCCCTGTGGTGTTCAGATGATAATGCACTGACTACACCCAGTGACAAGATATTCTGAAAAGCTGTGGGCTCAATAAACTCCTCGAAGGAAACAGAAACAACAACTTTAAGCCTTTCGAATCAATATTTTGAGACGGATGTAGCTCAAGTTTCATCAGGAAGATTTCTAGTTTGCTAGTTTGTCGTCTCCTCCCACTATGAAAGAAGGTATAATTACTTAAATCCCCAAACTGGGTTAAGACCCCTAAATATTAGCTAATCTTAGACAAATCACAATAGTAAACACTGATTATAAGATTCTAACCCTTGTTTATGCTAATAGATTAAAAAATAATTTAGATAAAATTATAACTGACTCCCAATCTGGTTTCGTGAGAGGTAGATCCATTCACAATAACATTCGCCTAGTGATCGATCTTTTAGATTACAGACATCTAATAGAGGATGATGGTTTTACTTTATTTCTTGACTTTAATAAAGCTTTCAACTCAATTGAGCATCCTTTTATTTTACAGTGTATTTTAGGTTTTGGAGATAAGTTTCAAAACCCTTCAAAACACTATCTCCTCTATCTCCAAACGTGGGTTAAACAGGGCTGTCCCATTTCTCCACATTTCTTTCTAGCTGCTACAAAAATGCTTTCTATTTTTATTAAAAATTCAAACATTGCTCCTTTAAGTGTGCCTGGGATACCTACAATTATCAGCCAGTTAGCAGACGATATGACCATCTTAATGAAACAGCTAACCGGAGTCCTCAAGATAATGCAAATATATTTTCCAAACTCTCTGGGCTTAAAACTTAATTTAAACAAGTGTGAGTTACTGCCAATTCATCAAAGTGAGTAAGCAGAGGCACACAACACTGCTATAAAATCAGTTGTCAAATACTTAGGACTATATATACTTAAAGATTTAACCGAAGGAGAAAATATGAATGTGTGGAAGGTAACAGTTGAATGCCAAACCAAAAAAACCCTCCTGTTTTTTGAGAGACATCAGTTTGTTTGGTTAAAATCTTTTTTAAACAATAACAGTTTTTGGTATCATATCCCCAGGGAAATTTCAAATAATTTTTTTTACCAGCAAGTCCCTTTATATTGGGGACTTTTGTTCGATCATAATTTCACCCCACACAATACACTGATATGGAACAACATATATTACAATTAAAAACAAGTCGTTGTACGGTAAGGACTGGATGGATGAGGTATTTGGTCTGTGATTCATTTGGTCAACAGTGATGGGTGTGTAATGTCATATGACAATTTCTGCCTCAAATGTGATTTAATAATCAGTTGTAAATTCTTTTCATCTGCAATTAAAGTCATCCCTGACTCTATTTTCGGTTTAATTAAAGGTATCTTTTCAAGCTCGACACACATCACCCCTTGTCTTCCACGTCTCTGACTTTTAGGCCATTAAAATCCCTAATAAAACAACTGGAAAACTGTATGATGAAATCTCAAAGCCATTACTGTCTTTTTGAAATTCTATTGCACAAGTCCTCTCAGAGGACATTATACATTCTTCATGTTCTAAATATTTAAAATTCCCCATAAATCCAGAAGAAAAAGATATTCAGTTTAAAATTTTAAATGGTGTGTATCCATTGATTGAATTGTTATGTCAGCGATTTGGATTTGAAACCAATAAATGTGTATTTTGTGATGACATTGAACTTCTGATCATTTATTTTTTCAATGTATGTTTTCTGAAGCACTCTGGACTGATGGACACGACTGGCTTCACACTAACATTCGACTTAAACCCTTTTAAAAAAAGATAATATTTATGGATTTGACACAGACAATAGTGAATATGATTTCTTGATAAACAAAATCCTCATTCTTGGAAAATTATACTTACACAAATGCAAGTAAATGAAAGTAAATCCCAGATTTAATGTGTTTTATAATAAGTTTCTTTCTTTTACAAAAGCCCTTAAAAGAAAAATGCATTGAAACTGTTCAGTTTAACTGCAACGTGAGTTGCATAGAAAGCCCAAGCTATTTTTTTTCATGTATTTATTTTAAGAATTTTTCATTTTCTTATGTAACTTAGTACGTCTGTTTTTTTTTCCTGCATTCTTTGTATGCACCTGTTCCTTTTGATATGTTGTTACAAGGAACTTGAGCCTTGATGTTTGTACATGACTTTGTTAAATAAAGTTACAAAAAAAAATCCACAGGATGTGAAGCAACTGCAGAAGGAACTGACTGACTGTGGTAGGCTATCTGTCTTGTGCGGTACTGCAACATTTGGTGCCAAGTAAATACAAGGCCAGTAATGATGATACTAATACCAATACTTTTTACTTAAAAAAAGCGACTAATGTACTTACATGTGGGGGAAAGCAGTATGTCATGATTTATGAGGTGAATGAATCATCGATATGCTAAACCTGAATACATTTACATGGCCACTAAATGATTTTGTGATTTTTACAGTTAATTACGTCCTTGTTAAAACCCAGGACAGATTTCAAAAGTTTATAGGCAAATAAAAAATATTTGAGTCACGTGACGTCACGACAGCAAAACAAAGCAGAGCAGGGAGGAGGAGGAGCAAAGTGTGCATGAAAGGGGTGAAAGATGCAGTGTTTGCACAGACATTTCTAGTCCTTGGTGAAACAGGAGCACATACTGAATGAAGAGAAACTGAAATTAAAGTGTCGATCTGATACCAATACCAACATTGGTATTGATACTGTCGATATTTGGATTGATATGCCCACCCATACACCACACATACTCCTGTTTGTGTGTGACATTTATATAAGACTGTGGTGAACTGAGCAACGTTTTTTCAATCAGTCTACCACTGGGCCCATACAACCATAAATTACATACAGTTAACAACAAACTGTAGAATGCGGTAAATCGGTCTTTGTCAGGTGATGTAAGCCACAGTGATTTTTGGGTCGAAGCGCCATTTTGCAGGTACAATGATGTTAACAACACAACACAAAGCGTTTTACTTAATTACAACCCTACTGAAAACTGTCCCTACATTATATGAAACTCCGTAGTTTGACAGGAATGGATCAACAGCAGAGCATCACACCGTTAAAACCACACGATGAATGTAGTTTTATGTATTTATTATTTATTCTTCTTCACTCGTTTGAACATGAGATGATTTCTGTATCATAACAATGTAGCATGCATGACTCTTTTACATTCATGTTCAAAAATAAACAAAACAGA
>JAPQLA010220640.1:0-16203 GCA_029822935.1 Naso vlamingii
TGTAGCTGCGTGTTCCAATTCCCTCTCTAATAAGTGTATGGCTGCAGAGCACAGCTTGCTAGCTGGAGCTGCTGTGCAGGGCTGGCGCTCTGTGATATCTCGTTCTTACAATGACACAGCTTCGCCTCGCTGTGCTCGCTGCGAGCACGGCTGATCCCCGGAGCGATGGGGGTTGGGTGAGGAGCCGAATGGGGCACGGCCTCGGTTTTAAGTGGCCATTTTTGATCTAGTTAGTCTTCTTTCTCTTCCTTTTTTAACTTATCTGTCCATTTTTCTCTTCTTTCATCCTTCCCTTCGACAAGTTTTCCTTATTTTTCAGCTTTTTCTTCTTATCTGGCGTCAAGCAACCAGAATATCTTTGCACTGAAATGATCCGAGCCGTTGTCCTCTGTGAGGATCTGCTTGGAGCTCATGTAAGTCAATGCAAAAGAGACTAAAACTGTTATTCTAACGCCGCCATTTTGTGCATGTCCTATGTTCGTGTGTGTGTGTGCGCCTGTGTGCGTGTTTGTGTGTGTGTTTAATATTCTGCTCAGCTGTGCCAGTGTGAGTCATATGTGATGCTGGAGGGGTGTAGGCTTATCCTGCTTTGGGCCATGGCTGAGACTGTCTCTTTCTCTCTCACTCTGACTGCTGCTGACACACACAAACACACACACACACACACACACACACACACACACACACACACACACACACACACACACAGTACATTCACACAAGCTTAAACTCTACATTAATTCCTACACATCAACAAGAACACACACTCACAATAAGATTTGTAAAATCACTCGTGACTGCCAGTGTTATCTAAAGTCAAATGTAGGCGCACTCAACTATCACCTGCAAGCACACACACACACACACACATAGACAGACAGACAGACAGACAGACACACACACACACACACACACACACACACACACACACAGACAGACAGACAGACACACACACACACACACACACACACACACACACACACAGACATCCCCAGTTCAGCTGATGGTTTTCACTCTTCATCATTTTGCCTGACGTGGTTCTGTTGGTGCATCAATGCAGCAAAAAACATTAAAATGTGAGATTTTCCAACCTAAACTCTAAAACTTTGAATCCCTCATTTCCCATAATGCAACACACAGCCACATTTTCTGCTTATGAGACCGATGTCAGTAAGAAAATGAAGCTTCACAGTTTTGGGAATCTGAGTTTTAGTTTAATCTGGTGATGCAAGAGGCAGGAAGCACAAAGCTGCTCGATGTGATCGAAATCAAAACAGATGTGAGCAGCAGCAGCCTGGAGGCTCTCATCAAGTGTGTCCTAAACAGAAAACTCTGTGTCCAATATTACACAAAAAATTTACTGCAAACACACTCTGCAGGTCACAAAAGTTTAAATAAAAGCACTGAGCAACAAAGAAACACAACTTCAGTGAATAAACTGTACTTTACTGTGTAGCATATATTTATATTTATAGTACAGTGTAATGTTATTTTATTTTTCATTTGTAGTTACAGTTGTTGTTTTTATTGCCTTGTTTTTTAACTTATACTTTGTGTAATTACTGAATCTGTGGGAGCTGCTACTTCAATTTCGTTGCACTGGTGTAATGACAATAAAGAGATTCTGATTCTGATAAACATAATGTTCTTCACTTTTTTAAATGAATAAAAGTACTTTTTCATCAGAGACTTTGAAACTCTGCAGACAAAACTCAGAGTAGATGATTGATGAGAATCGCTCTGATAAAAAGAACTTTAGTGGCTCCAAAGTCCCATCAGCCACCTCTCTGTGACGCCTCTCACTTAAACCAAAAACGATCCATTATCTGCTACCATAATAAAGGATTATAATTAATAGGTCATCACTAAGAGGGAGCAGCTGGGACGGAGGAGGATTACTGTTAATGTAACTATAACCCCCAAAGTACTCTGGATACATTTTACTGTGTTTTATTTTGAGCAGAAAAAACAGCAATAAAACATGAATCATTTATATTTTACAACTCACATTTGACAACATGTGCAGCACAAGCCTGGATCAACAGCTCTGTGTCACAACAACAAACAAGATAAACAACAACAACAACAAGAGTTAAGTAAACAACAAACACAGTGACTGTGGGGACAGATCAGAGGTTACAGTCAGCGTTTAGACGAGTGGATTCACAGATCAGATCCACTCAGCTGACGGCAGAACTGCAACAATCACGTCATTAATCAATAAATTAACTAAAGGAAAATCCGTTTCTGCTGCTCTTCGTCAGGTTTGATCTTTAATGAAGTGTCTTTGGGTTTTAGACTGTTGGAAGCAGTTTGAAAACGTCACTTCAACAAACTGTGATCAACATTTTTCATTTTTTTTGACACTTTACTGAATAAATTATTAATTTATTAATGGTGAAAATAATCTGCAGATTCATTGATATTAACAGTAATCATTAGTTGTAGCCAACAGGACATTAAAACCAAAAGGAAATATTTGATATCAGCTGCTTTAAAATGACTTCAACTTGGCTTCAAGTCATCAGAATCACAGTCTGTCACCATGCCGACATTTCATCGTCTACAAGGCCACAAACGCAACAATCTCTTCTTCAGGTTTAATTCATATTAAATGATGTCGACATAAATCTATTTAAACCAATCAGGGAGAACAGCTGACCTCTGAGGCCTGTTAAAGAAAAGTGAAGTCAAACTCTGACATCATCATTAGCTTGATAGCTTAGCTGACATGTGACAGTTTCTCTGCTCAACCTCAAACATCATGGAGACCGAAGATATGATGAAAAAATATGTTTGAAACAAATATGACAGACACACAGACAGACAGAGACACAGGCAGGCAGACAGACAGACAGACAGACAGACGGACAGACAGACACACAGACAGACACACGGACAGACTTCACAGTGAAGTAGCCTGCATACATTGGTTTGCAGGCAGAAACAGACTGAAAGTAGTTGGAGTGGAACGATGTGGGTGCCAGCAGAACACTTGAACGCATCATGACAGGACGATCACACGGAGCCTCAAAAACATGAGCGCATGTGATCAAATAACAAAAGTGTGTGTGTGTTATCACAGCCTGAGAGTGAGGTCACTGCATCTGTCTGTCCTTCATTAAAATCTGTCCACTCAGCATTGCTGGAGAGGGAAAACAGCTGTTAGTGAAGAATGTGATATTTTCTTTTCCCTGAAGAGGAATGTGGGTGTTGAGTAACCGCAGAGAGGTCAGAGGACCGTCGATTCTCGAGCACGAAAACAACATGATGAAGTGAGGCTGAAGGAAGAACTGTTGGACCACAGACAACCACAGAGCTTCATCAGAGCGCGAACGGACGTGCAGCTGAGAGACGAGGCATCGCTGATCACTGATCTGTTCTGTTCTGCAAGGATTCTCTGCCGTCTCCTCCTCTGCACTCTGACTCTAATTCTATATTCGATCAAGTGATTAACTGATTTGTCAACAAATAAAAAATCCTGTTAAATGTCTGATGAAAATTAGCAATAATAAACTTTGTGCAAAACATTAAAATACTAAATAATGTCATGAAAGCATGAGTTCAATTCAAAGCTTCCCTCTGTCAGTCCAATAATCAGTAACTGCAAACTGTAATAAACTGAGGTCATGATCTTTAGTTTGACTTAGAATGAAGGTTTTAGAAACCAGGAACAAACAAATGAAACAAATAATCTGATAGTTTGTTCAAGGACCAATCAGATGATTCGACACATCAAGTCGTTCCACACCTGCACTGATGTGACACCAGGAGCTGCATCGTCAGCAGTTTACCTGTATGGTCTGAACCTGTTTGGCCAGGAAAGATGTTTCTGACAGAAATCCCTGTCATAGGAAGTGAGCCGTGGATTCCAGCCTGATATTGGCTGATTGTCTCCGTCAGCATCACTTCTGCTAAACATGTTAGCATTTTTGGAAATGCTGTTGCCATGTTGAGCTGGTAACATGGTATAAGGGTGAAGTTATGCTAACATTAGCCTGGCTGCTAACAGTCTGAATGTAAATGAGTTGTTTTTATTTTCTCTCTGTGATTCAAACATTTGAACCATTTCACGACGAGAAAATGTTCCAATAAAACAAGTTTCCCACGATCCTCTACTGCATCATCACAGATGATTCTGATTGGTTAGAAGAAACACAAACAAGTTTCTGAAGAATTATTTGATGTCCGAAGATTTCAAATATAAAAGTCAAACAGTTTTCTGCTTTTACTTTGATACTTTCAGAACACTTTCCTGATTCTATTCATACTTTCACTGCAGTGACACTGCAGGACTTTTACTCATGTTTGAGTATTTTCACTGAGTACTATCAGTACTTTTACTGCAGCGAAGGATGTGAGTCGTGCAGGTTGATGAGGCTCGTAAGGTGTCAGAGAGGGCGTGTCAGTCCGTCAGTCAGTCCAGAGTCTCTGTGTTCTTTTCCATCAGGAGTCAGTTTTATTACTGATGACGAGTAAAACTTTAACTGACCAGCGTTTATGAGAGGGTGTGTGTGTGTGTGTGTGTGTGTGTGTGTCATCATGGAGATTATCTCCGTGTCTACAATGTAAACATTAAGACAGATAAAGGTTTTAAAGAGGCATTCAGGCGATTTTTCTTTCTCGTGTTGTTTTTATTCTTTTGAACCACTTGAATCATCGTGTGACTCCTCAGAACTAAAACCAGAATCACACAGAACATTTTGGCTCTGAATGCGCTCACTCCCATGTTGGGATGTTTTGTGTGTGTGTGTGTGTGTGTGTGTGTGTGTGTGTGTGTGTTCGGTTCAGTCTGTCCATCCAAACTTTATTCCCTGAACGTCTGCAGGAACTTTGACTCTTACACACTCATCTGTTTGTTTGTGTGAATAAAAGCGTGAATAAAAACATGCTGACTCAGCAGGCTGCTCATTTACAAACTATGCTGAACCTTCAGAGAATGTGTCAGTGAACGCAGTACTGAATGCAGGCTCTCTGCAGTGACACACACACACACACACACACACACACACACACACACACACACACACACATGCTCCTTTGCAGTATCATGTGACCTGCTGATATCATCAGCTGCCTCAGCGTCTCGACACTCACTACGTTTGCATGGACACCAATATTCCGATATGAACCCGATTAAGACAACACCTTGAAAAAGAAACTGCCAAGTAAACAGCATTTTCTGAACAAGGTCATAGTCGGAGTAAGCAGTAATCGAATTAAGACATGTGGAGTATTCCAGTTTCGTTGCATTATTGTTCACATGTTTACACCTTAATCCCACTATGCCGTCCTATCGCAGTTTTCGCAGCGTTTTGTGACAGTGACACAGTTTACGGCAGTCAAACAGCTTGATGACACACACTCTACCTTCCAGCTTGAAGTGTTTGGGGAAATTAGAAAATAAAAACTCAAAAGGTGAAACAGTAGCGACATGTTCGACTGTTGTGTCAATGTACAGCACATAAAACACAAACAAAAAGCCAAACTTGAGTCTCACAAACAAGCCCAAACAGTGACTGAAGCTGTTAAAGTGGACACTGAAGCTCATCTTCTTCCTGTCGACATTCAAATTAATTTCCTTTATGTCAACAAAAGAAGAAAAAACGGAGGATTTTAAAACTAACTGACAGGAAATGATAGAATGTTGTCTCCAGCGCTCACAGACATGATTCACCTTCCAACACACGACAAGTTCACAATTTCTCCTCAAAGCCAGAGAAGAAACAGAACTCTGATGTTCAAAAAACATTTTAACTGATTAATGGACTGACAGAAATCTGGTGTTTCCTGCTTCTCAAATCTTTTGTTCATATTTGACTCAACATGATTTTGTTTAGGCTTCAGGAAAAAATAACAACAACATTTGTGACTCTTGTCTGACATCGACCAGTCGATCACTAAAGACAAAAACGTCTGAGGTCTGAATGACATGATCAGTTCTTCTATGATGGATCATTATCTGAGATTTTCTGTCCCTTCATCATTTAACACATAAAACAACTTTAGATCCAATTAAACAAAAACTGAAGCAGGAAGATCAAAACAAGTTGTTCTGCAAAGTTATCACTAATTTAATCGAGCAACTTATTTGTCTTTATTGTTTGTTCTGTCACAATGTGTTTTATTACACACACACACACACACACACACACACACACACACACACACACTCTGTCTCTCTCTGACCTGAAGGTCCTTCTATAAGAAACAACAGTCAGTTAATCAGTGACATTTCCTGCGGCCTCAGACGCACCGTCTCCTTCTGAGAGTCAAAGTCATCAGAGACAAAACTGACTCAGCGTTCAGTTCCAAACTTCCATCAGGATCCAAATGAGACAAAGAGGTGAAATTTTTACATAAAACCAGAAAAAAATCTAAAACACTGAACATTCTGTCGACCTGTGACCTTCAAACCTCTGAAGACAGAGAAATGTGAAAAACTGACCTGAGAGCAGCAGATCCACTCCCACAAACACACCAAAGCCTCAAGAGAACAGGTCAAAACACAAACTGATCGATTCACTGAGAAAATCAGAAAACCTGGATTTACCAACAGTTCTCTTCTCTTTATGCACACACGGCCAGTTTCACGTCCTGGTGTCAGTTTTTTACTGTGGATTCATTTCTGAGTTTTGGTCGGACTCACACTGAGCTTTAGGAAAAAGAACATTTTCTCTCATTTCTTTCATTTTATAATCTTTTAAATGAGGAAATGTTCTGAATTTATGACTTTTCTGCAGGTGCAACATTTTTCACCTTTAAACTAAAATCAGTCATTCTGATCAATTTGGAAAACCAGATTAAATTCCGCTTCATTTCGGTCTGACACCGGTTTCATGCTTCGCTTCAGATTCACGCACTTTAACGCAGCATCACAAAACTTCATTTTCTCTCTGATGCATTTTCAACTCTTCCGCAGACTCAACGGGTGTTCAAGCGGCAGTTCGCCTCCGTGTGTCGGGGACTCACCGCGGGGACTCATGGTGGCGGATCAGCGGCTCGAACGTTCCTCTGCGGCGGACACAAAGTCAGATGTTCACGGGGAGACGCGGAGCTCCAGCCGGCACCAGCCCTGCTCGACTGCTCAGCAACGACTCAACACGCCCGACTGACCGAATGCAGGGAAGCACCCGAACGCCCCTGTTGCGTTCAGATGCGGTCGGAAATGTCGTATTCAAAAAAGGAGGAGCGCAACAAGTGATTGATTGAACATGGATTCAGATACGGGAGGACAGTGGAGCTTTTTCCTGTTTCCTTGTATTTGACTCGATAGAAGCAGAGGGTTATTTTGAAATCCTGTTCAAGATAAAAACTTTATTGATTAAGAGGAATTTACAGCATAGGTGTGTGTTTGACTCTCAAGGAGAGGCGGAGTGCTGACTGATTCATCTGACCATAAAAACAGAAAGTGGAACATTTTAATCAAAGTTTTAACACAAGAATATTCTACATTTTTATTCACCAATGGAGCCTCAGCGTCACAGTTACAGACCTGCTGCTTTTCAAATGCAAACAATGCAATAAAAAAATGTAAAAAAAACTAAATTACTGTGGATTTCACAGCAATTTTTTATCATTTGCAAATTTGACACCTGTTAGCCTATCAATGATACTGTCTCCAGGAAGTTGCCATGACTGCATTTTGAAGCTGGGTAGGCAGTTTATTAATTGTGTCATGGCGCTACATCCCATAATAACCTTTCAGCATTTTGTAATCCAACTGGTCTGACAGAACTCTAGACTTCAGTTTACACCACAGCAACTTTCCCTGCAACCGTTCTTTCATCGTGAATCTTTGCTGCAAACTGGACGTAAAAGAGAGAGACAACAGACGAGATAAAACACAAGCCGGAGCCAAAACAGGGAGGGGAGGGGCCAGCTGAGTTGATTCCTTAGGAGTCTCATGCTACAGCTAGCTTGATTTCCACATGTTGCCTACCTCAGCTTTAAAGCTGACCTTCTTTATGCTGCCGCCGTGGCAACCATAACATAAATATGTAGAGGGAACAAGCTGGTATGTTTTCTGCTACTGTCAAAATAATAAACACAAAGCACCAACATAAACATCATGTTGCTGCAGCTTCTCGGGAAGAAACAGCAGGTGAGTTTGGTCAGTTTCACATTTCTGCTGTTTGTCTTTAGTTTCAAATGTTTGTGTCAGAAGTTCATGTAGGGCGTTGTGACTTTGAACAGGTTTAATTACAGAGAGAGAGCTTCACATCACACAGCAGCACTAAACAGAGGGTCCATCATGAGTCCATGTCTGCTTCAAGTCTCACACACACACACACACACACACACACACACACACACACACACACACACACACGCACACACACATTCACCTTCTCTTCAATGTCAAACTACTTCCTGTTTCTTGTGTTTTTTTAATCTGTCTCTAAAAAAATGTCACTTTTCACTCAGCAAGGACATTATTACTGTGTGTGTGTGTGTGTGTGTGTGTGTGTGTGTCCTACATTCCTCTCTCTGGGAGTCATCAGTCAGTCAGCTAGTAAACACACACATCTCACGAAAGAGCTGACACAATACTCATTAACTTTGCTTTCAACACAGAGCACCACACACACACACACACACACACACACACACACACACAGAGACTAACCTCTGTCACCTTGCTTATTGTTCTAACCTGTGTGAGCTTTATGTTCCTCCTGTTCATTTTCCAGATCGATTAATCAACAGAACAATCCCCACACAATCACAGGACAACGTCATCTGACTGTGAGTCCTGCAGCGGGTCAGGTGCCCGCAGGTAACCCACAAAAAGGCTCTTATGGGTGAAAAATATGCATAATAAATTCATGGATCAGAGCACAGGTAAAAATGAACTACACACGGGCAGGCAGCAGGTGAGAGCAAAAATGTATTTTTGTTTTTAACAATAAAACTAATTTAAAAAATGTGCAATATAAATCACTATTTACCAGCCACAATTACTTTTATTTTGAAAGTCATTGACAAACGGTAGTCTTTGACCTCCTCGTCATCAGTTTCTTCACTGATCCGACAGAGATGAAGCTAGCCGCTAACTACTGCTGGTTCGTACTTCGAAGTGTTTCATCAAAATGGATGAAACACTGAGGCAAAATTATCCAGTGGAGAATACCAGCTTTTGGATATCGCTGAGGACTAAAGTTTGACGTTTGGGAGAAATCTGGTGTAATAAAAGAGCGCTGGAGGGAGGAAGTGTTAACCCTGAACACGCACTGAGCGACGCAGAGCACGCTGAGTCTCAGTTGAGGTGATAAGAGACGGCAGGGCAATGACGAGCACTGTGTGCGTGTGTGTGTGTGTAATCAGGGGTACGGGCAGGTGTGGCTTTGCCTTAGACATAATGGCGGGTGACGGGCTGATTCTAGTAAGGAGCTTTTTGGATATGGGCGGGTGTTGTTTGTAAAAAACGGACCCCTGCAGGACTCTGTGTGACATCACCTCATTGAGTCTGTCATCATGGTTACAGTAATAACGCTGGTGATCGATGGTCAGAAGAAACCCACGCTGACTGCTGCTGGGAAACCAGATATTGTTGATCCGTCCAGTCTGTCCTTGTCCCTCTGTGGACATCAGGTCACCTGACTTCCTCCTGCTGCTAGAGGGTGCTGTGAGCAGAACCTCGTTCTTTAGTCTCAAAACTCTGCCTACACTTGGACATAAAACCTGAATTACTCTTTGGAAAAAGCAACTTGTTCACGGTCCAAAGAGAGAACCGGTCACACTTTGAGGGCACAATACTAAAAGTGAGCTCTCAGCCTGATGAACAGCAACAACAACAACAACAACAACAACACCCACACAGAGCAGACATGCGCAGCTCCACCTCCGAACAGGAAACCATCAGCTGCACCTGAAGATTCCGACACCCGAGGTTATCGTGTGTTTGTAGAGCTGACGAGTAAACTGACTTGACATCTTTATCAGGAAAAACAACAGAAACAATCATCAGAATGTCGATCAATAATTTCCTGTTTGTTGCTGCCACTTTTTTACCTCGACTTGATTACGGTGACACTGTTTATGTGAACGCCTCTACCAGCTGGTTACAGCTGTTGGACGCTGTTTATCACGGAGCACTAAGATTCATAACAGGCTGTACAGCCCTCACTCATCACTGCACTTTGTACGCTCTGGTCAAGTGGTCATCATTATCCACACGTAGAACACTGCATCGGTACAACTTCCTTTATAAATCCATCCTTGGTCTGCTGCCTTCATATCTGTCCTTACATGTGCAGTCACTGCCTTCACTCCCAGGACTTTATCACTGTCAGTGTTCCCTCAGTCCGTGCAGAGCTCACCAAAAAGGCATTTTCTTACTCTGCCCCTTCAACCTGGGTCACACTACAGCAGGGTCTGAAGTTGTCCAGCTTGATCCCACTCTACTTTAAACATATTCTAAGGTCATTTGAAAAAGCTATGGAAATTTGTTCCTGTTTTCAGTATTTACAACTTATGATCTGCATCCGCTCGGCACGTTATGTAATTGTGTATTGTGTTGTCTGTAATTAATTTTTGTCCGTGAAATGGGTCTCTCTAGAAAATGAGACCTTGCGTCTCAATGAGATCACCCGTATAAATAAAGGTTAAGTTTGGTTGATTTTGTGGTTTTAGTCCCGATTCATTCAGTTTGGAGTATTTTTGGAGTTGAACATGAAGATTTGTGCTCCAGTTCTGTTTTCTGGGAAACTTTGAGTTTCACTTGTGAAAGTTCAAATGAATGTGTCAATAATCGAAAGCTGTGCAGCTGAATCAGCAGATCTATTGAAGTTAATCAGGTCACAGGCTCAAAGAAAGAGAAGTGCTTTAATTTTGCTGCTGTCATTGGTTTCAGCAGCTCAGAGTCAGTAATGAAACACAGAGAAAAAAATCCCTGCTGTGTAAATAATTCTGCCCGTTATTCTTTCAAAGAAGCTGAAAAGACAAATTTACTCGGATTTCTCAACCCGCCTCTTTTCTTTCTTCTTTAGTTTGCCAACGTCTCTCACGTGTTGAGTTTGTCTTGAATTCTTTGTTCATTTTCAGTGAAGAAATTATTCCTTTTAACAACCTGCTGCCATTAAACCGACTGAGGCCTCAAGTTAGTAAAAACTGCTCAGATCATTTTGATAATATCATGAAAAATAGAAAGTCAATGAATTTCTGTTTTGTAACCAAATTATTTTCACTTTTTAGTTTTCTGGTTCTTCCTGATGGATGCTTTATTTGCATCTTTGCAACAAAAAGAACTGAGAGTTTTTCTCTAATTTGTCTCTGAACTGTTCAGTTCCAGACAGTTTTCAGGAGAATATAAACTGCAGATCATTTATTGCCTTCACATTAAAAAACTTTGGCAGGAGCTCCTGCAGGTGAGTCAACCAACAATCTGCAGTAAGGTTGGACCGCATTTAAAGCCTGAGAAGCAAAACCCGGGGCAAACTATGTGCAATGCACATGTTCCCACCAGTACAGTAGAGACACTGACTGGATGTTATCGTTCTGACGCAGGAAGTGGGCTCTGACTGCATGAGTTACATCATAATGACTTTCCTCCCAGCATGCACTGGGGCTTACCTTAACTCCTCTGTCAGTAAAAAAAAGAACATTGAATCGTGGCCCGCACTGAGTGATTATGTCCTACTGACAACCAGTCAACACACACACACGCACAGACACACATTAACACACACACTCACACAAACATATACACAGCAGAGTTGCTGCTGGATGTCAGACTGATGTTTAAAGGAACAGTCCGTCATGTTAACCCTGTTCACATGGTGACTTTAGCCTAGCTTAGCATAAAGACTGGAAGCAGGGGCACTGCTAGCTTAGCAGCTTAGCGCCATGAGAAGAGAACAGAAACAAACCTTTATCAACTCACAGCTGCTGGATGCTGGAGGTCATGTCCGTATGTGTGTGTGTGTGTGTGTGTGTGTGTGTGTGTGTGTGTCAGACGCTCAAGTTACTGACATGTTACTGAAATATCGCTAGTGTGTGGTACAGAGGATTGCGAACTCCTCACACACCCTTTCAAAAACTGAACTGAAAATATCAGAAACATATTTAGTTATTTACTTAGTTCTATTACTTTTTATATTGATTTAATTTATTTTGTCCTTTGACCTCTTTAGACAGACACACTGACACACTGACAGACACATGCAGCTCTTACCTTTTTCTTCTGTTTTTGATGAATAAATTAAAAATCCAGAACTTCTCTCAAGATTTTGACATTTTTCCACAGTGTGTGAGTGTGTGTGTGTGTGTGTGTGTGTGTCAGTAAGTCCCAGTCAGGAGCTGCTTTTCTGGCTGTTTGTACTCCACAGGTTGCTGCAGTCTTTGTCTCTTCTGTTCTTTCATACAGTTGTTGGTTCTTGTCCTCCTGATGTTCCTCCAGATGTTCTTCTGTTCTCACATCAGCTTCATTCACTTCTGCTCTCTGCTATTTACTCTGGCTGCTGCAACGGCTGCTGCAGGTTCCTTCCTCCTCTGCTCTGTTAGAGATTTGGTTTGCTGGGTTCTTCTGGCCTCTCCCGCCGCTGCTTCTGTCAGACTGCTCTCGCTCCTCGTAAAGCTCTGGGAGTCCTGCTCCTAGTTTCCTGTTTGTTTTATTTTCTAGCTGCAGCAGGAAATGGTCATCTTTTCCTCTTCCTCAACCTGATGGCAACCCCCTGCATGCACACACACACACACACACACACACACACACACTACTCCCTGGACTTAATGACTGCAGTTGCTGGTGCCACAGCAGCACCCCCTGGGGGAGTGTCAAGGCTTGCTGCTTTGCTCAAAGGCACGTCAACTGTGGTTGTAATCTAACCAGAGTACACACAGCAGAGAACACACTGAACTCGGCACCTGTGCTTCTTGTGGATTTTCATCTCTCCAAGCCTCCTCAGCAGCTTCTGACAAACTGCTTGTCCACCAGCAGCACAGATTCATTTCAGTGTCTCACATGAGTCATCGTGTAGTTTAGCAGGGTAACGTTTGCTAACATTATGTCTCACACAGCAGATTTGTTTGGACACAGTTGACGAATAAAACAGGAGAAAAACAAACTGACCGAACGTGTCAGCTTGTCCTCGCTGTGACTGCAGGACCAATGGATGAACAGCAGCAGCTTAGACAGAAGTTTTGTGTTGGTCTCATGTTAAACTCTTTGGTAAAACATGAAGGTCAACTTTTCTTCTTCTGCAACTTTGAACTGAAAACAGCGAACTTCTCTGCCATCACGCTGAAGTTAATGAAATTCAGAGTATTGATAATGAAATTTAGTCTCCACATGTGACCTGTCCCTGAGGAGCAGTTGACAGTCACAATGCAGCGCCCGGGGACCAACTCCAGGTCTTAGTCAGTATCTTGGTCAAGGGTGCTGCCTGGAGTATTGACCCTTACATGCATGATTTTGATGGCGAGGGAATCCAGTGCATGTGGAGGAAATCAATGTGGACACAGGAAGAACACACAAACTCCAGAAAGAAAGGTCCTGCCCCTGCTGGAAATTAAACCCAGGACCTTCTTGCTATGAGGGGCAATGATAACCACTGATCCACTGTGCCACCCTTTGGAAAATTCATTTGTTCATGAATGAAAACCATAAATTTCATGTTTGTATTTGCTTTGACCTCACCTGTTTCTTCAGTGGCGGCTCACAGTTTGAAATCCTCTGCTTTCAGGGAAAGTTGCTCAGCGTCCAACAGCAAAGAGTTTAAGTTCCAATGAAGAGAATTAAAAAGCCTCTTCAGGGTGTATTTGTTTTGCAGGAAGAGTCTTGTGTGGCTTCAGGGTTTCGCTGCATGTGATGATGGATTCTGGTTTGAGCAGCAGCGACACATCAAACCTGCAGCTTCAACACGCCATGAGGTTTTTCAGAAAACAAGACAAATCATGCGACTTTTTCCTGTTCGAAATATGAATGAGAAACATTTGATTGTGTAAAAGTTCAAAACAGCGATGATTTTGAGTGACACACGAGCATGGTGAACTGAATTATTCGGCGTTGCTTGCTAGAGAACTTAACTATCAATGACCTTTAAAAGCTCAATGTTTTAAGAACAAAACTACAAAATCTACTTTCCACACAAATACGGGTTCTTATGCCAAGTCAAAGTCGCTCCCGGGAGACTAGACAGTCGGTGAAACAACGAGAAGCTGTCTGGTGTTCAATTGAAGACAGCATGGCAGGAAATGAGGAGCCACCTGCCTGGGCCAAAGAGCTGCTGACACAGGATACGTCTATGAAAGACTCCTTTCAACAGAAGTTTGATGAGTTGAGCAATTCAATGAAGGAGATTAAAAAAGATGGTCGGGCCATTGTTAATAGACTGGGGAACGCTGAGAAACATACTGGGGCCTTGGGGGACAAACAAGCTACCCAACGGCAAGCTATAAAAGACATCACAAAGGAGATGAGAAACCTGAAAGCCAAAGTGTCCTACCTAGAGTCACACAGCAGAAGAAATAACTCGATCATCGTGGGACTGGAGGAAGGCTTGTTGGAAATCGGTGATCCAGGCAAAGAGCTGGCAGCGATATTCCGCTATATTCTTGACTGACGTGAGACAGACCCAGCACCACAGGTCAACAGACACCACAGGTCCCTTCGCCCACACCCAGACCCAGGTGAACCACCTCGGCCGTGCATTGTGAGACTGTTGAGATGGAGCGACCAACAGCTCATCCTGGGGGCTGCAGCCAAGAAGAAAAAGCTGTCTTGGAAAGGCAAGACTTTCCATGTGTTTCAAGATCTTCCAGTGGATATTCAGCCAAGGCGTGTGGAGTTTGCTGACATTAAGAAGAAGCTACGCGGAGCTGGGATCCGCTACGGCCTGCTGTTCCCAAGACTCATTGTGACTGAGGATGAAAAAAATATATTTACGCAACTCCTGATGAAGCTAAAAAGGACCTGACAGCACGTCTTCCATCTTTGTTTGAATGAAGAACTAGAGGTATGATTAAAAGATCAATGCAGCCATTAGGCTGATTATTATTAATTTTTTTTCTTTCTTTTTTCCCTCATATCTTGGAGGGAGGGAAGAGAGAAGGAGGAGGAAGAAAAAGAGGCATTTAAGTTAAAGGTGTGATAAAGTCATAATTTCTGGTTATGGGACGCTCTGAGTGACGACGTATGCTCCCGCTGGTTCATGGATAGAGAAAGGACAGAGGTTCTTTCTCTTTTTGTTTTTATTTTGTTTTTTGCCTATTGGCATTGGTGTGTGTGGGTGTGTGTGTGTTTGTTATCCCTTTGTGTTTTTTTGTGGAAATTATGTATGACATACGCACATGTAAAGCTGGGAATGTAAAACTACTGGATGGGTTCTAATATTATAAAGGAGATTAGTTGGAACGTCAGTGGAGTTTCTAATAAAGTCAAACGTTATAAAATAATTTCACATCTAAAGTCCCTTGCATGTGATGTAGCCATGTTGCAGGAGACTCACCTAAATAAAACTGAATCGTTAAAACTAAAGCAGAGATGGGTTGGCCAGGTGTTTTCTGCACCAGGAAATGGAGCTTAAAGAGGCTCAAGCATTTTAATATCCAAAAAAAAAATTCAACATACAGATGTAAGCACGGATAAGAGTGGAAGGTACACTATAGTGTCTGGTCTTCTCCAATATAAAAAATTACACTCATAAACATTTATGCCCCTAATTCCAGGCAAGCTGCGTTCCAGTCAAATTTAGCTGTTCTTGTTTCGAGGTTTATGGGAGATCCTATTCTGCTTGGCAGGGATATGAATTCAGTAAATCACCCGTTGTTAGATCGCTCTAGGCGTTTCCTCCCAGCAGATGTCGCTCTCTCTGCTGCCAATGAACTCCAGAAATCGCTGGGGGTAACTGATGTTTGGCGAGGTGCTAATCCACTTTCTCGTGAATACACTTTTTATTTTAAAGTGCACAACTCTTATTCCAGGATAGATTACTTGTTTTTGTCAAATTCATTAATTGAGAATGTGATTAATTTGGAGATCCATAATATCTTAATTTCAGACCATGCTCCTTTATCTGTCATATTCTCTCTTTGCTTTAATTCACACAATACAAAACAGTGGAAGTTCAATAATGTGCTTCTGTGGGATGAGAAATGTGTTGCTTTGACAAATGAAAGAATATCTGACTTTTTTGAGATAAATTTGAACTCAGTTGTATCAATACAGACGGTATGGGAGGCTTTTAAAGCCACATGTAGAGGTTG
>JAPQLA010221226.1:0-16125 GCA_029822935.1 Naso vlamingii
GTTTCCTGTCCACTCTTCAGCTGTCCTGTCCTAATAAAGGCACAAAAAGCCCAAAAAAATATCTTTAAAAAAAAAAAAAAAAACAAATATCCACTACCTCTGATCAGTTCTGCCTTTGAGCTCTTCCAGGGAGCCACCATGTTCTCCAAACTCGACTTAAGGAATGCCTACCATCTTATTCGTATTAAAGAAGGAGATGAATGGAAAACAGCGTTTAACACCCCCATTGGGCATTTTGAATATCTGGTGGTGCCCTTTGGGCTCACCAGTGCCCCAGCTGTTTTTCAGGCCCTTGTCAATGACTTCTGAGAGACTACCTTAACCATTTTGTCTTTATATACCTCAATGACATTTGGATTTTTTTCCAGATCCCTCGAAGACCATGTCTCCCATGTCCGTCAGGTGCTCACTCGAGTTTTGGAAAAAAAGCTCATTGTAAAAGCAAAGTTTCATGTTGACGCTGTTTTTGGAGTTTTTGGGAGTTTAAATATTCCAAGAGGTCAAGTCAAGGCCGACCCAGAGAAGATCTGTGCTGTGGCAGAGTGGCCCACCCTCAGCAGTTGGAAGGAACTACAGAGCTTCCTGGGGTTTGCCCATTTCTATTGCCAGTTTATCTTAGACCACAGTAGAGTGGTATCACCTCTCACCAAACTCATCTCTGTTAAGGTTCCTTTTAGTTGGTCTCCTGATGCTGAAAAAGTCTTCTCCATGTTTTTCACATAAGCTCCAGTCCTAATCCACCCTAACCTCAGTAAACAGTTTATTGTAGAAGTCGATGCTTCTGACACAGGGGTCGGGGCCATCCTGTCACAGTTTTCTGTTCCAGAAAACAAACTTAACCCTTGTGCCTTTTTCTCCCGCTGTCTCTCGTCCCCAGAGTGTAATTACAGCGTGGGAAATCATGAGCTGCTTGCCGTCAAGCTCACTTTGGAGGAGTGGAGACACCGGCTGGAGGGGTCAGAGAAACCATTTTTGGTATGGACTGACCACAAAAAC
This sequence comes from Naso vlamingii, assembly GCA_029822935.1. NCBI lineage: Eukaryota > Metazoa > Chordata > Actinopteri > Acanthuriformes > Acanthuridae > Naso > Naso vlamingii. The sequence continues at coordinate 997 of JAPQLA010221226.1, forward strand.
CTAGCTTGCATTTAGTCCGCCAAAAGACTCAACTCTCAGCAGGCTAGATGGGGACTATTTTTCAGTAGACACAATTTCTCTTTAACTTACTGCCCTGGATCCCGGAATGTAAAGCCTGATGCCCTGTGTTGCCAATTCTCCTCTGAGGAACCAAAAACCTCAGACACCATCTTGCTCACAGAACAAGTCATCGCTATGCTTACCTGGGAGATTGAGAAGACAGTTGGAGAGGCCCAGCAACAACAGCCAGACCAAGGTAATGGCCCTGCTAACTGTCTTTTTATCCCCAGCTGAGTTCACTCACAGGTACTGCAGTGGGCTCACACCTCGTGTTTTGCTTGCCATCCTGGGCTCAACTGCACCCTTTCTTTATTGAGGAGGCATTCTGGTGGAACACCATGGAGAATGACACCAAGGAGTTTGTGGCAGCATGCTCTGTTTGTGCTAGAAGCAAGGCCTCTCATCAGCCCCCAGCTGGTTTGCTTCACCCCCTACCTGTCCCTGGAAGACCCTGGTCCCACACAGCACTGTATTTTGTTACTGGCCTCCCTGTTTCTAAAGGTAACACCATAATACAAACCATTGTTGACAGATTCTCCAAGGCAGCCCATTTCATTGCACTGACTAAACTCCCCTCTGCTTTTAAAACTGCTGAACTGTTAATCACATTATCAAGATTCGTGGCATTCCCAGTGACATAGTTTCTGACCAAGGTCCACAATTCATATCCCAAGTTTGGTATGCCTTCTGCAAGGCTATTGGTGCATCTGCTAGTTTGTCCATAGGTTTCTACCCTCAAACCAATGGTCAGGCAAGAAAGAACCAACCAGGACCTGGAATCCACCATATGCTGTGTGGCTGCTGCAACCCTAACACCTGGGGCACACATCCGGCATGGGTAGAATACTCACACAACTCCTTAAACCTGTTCTGCCACTGTTTTGTCCCCATTTGAAGCATCTCTAGGCCCCCACTTTTTCCTAAGCAGGAGGTTGAATTGGCAGTACCCTCAGTCGAACACCATATCTCAAAGTGCAAAAAGATTTGGAGGAAAACCCATGCAGCTCTGCTTCAGACCCGGTACAACAATCAATGCCCAATCTACACAGAAACCCAGTCCCACAATATAAACAAGGTCAGTCAGTTTGGCTCTCTTCTAAAAATATTCCACCACGCTCAGAATCCAGGAAGCTCTCACCCTGCTACAGTTCTCCTTTGTCATTGACAAAGGTCAAGGTCATAAATCCCATGGCAGTCAGGCTAAAACTAACCAGCAGCATGAAGATTCATCCCACTTTCCATGTCTCCTAGCTGAAACCTGTTCATTCCAGTGATCTGTTTTGAGTTTGTGTGTTCTTCCTGTGTCTGCATGGGTTCTCTCTGGGTGCTCCAGCTTCCTCCAACACATCAGAGACATGCCAGGAAGGTTGATAGGTGTCTCCAAACTGTCAGTAGGCATGAATTTGAGTGTGAGTGGGGTTTTTTCTCCATGTGTCAGCCTTTTGATGAACTGGCAACCCTGCCCTGCCCCCTGATATAAATACCCTCATGTTAAAGCTGAAAGTCTGTTGTTACATTGCTATGCTAACCTGATATCCTGGACTTTTGACTTAAAGCTAGCCAGCGGGTAACTTAGTGCCTCTTCCTGTCTGTGTTACATTAGATGTGAAAGTGTGTCTTCATCTTCACTGTATGTGTGTAATCCTTGCTATCTGAAGGGTTGGGTGTGCATGCGGATGAACAAGATGTTTATCTCTTCTTGAGCACCTGGAGAGCAATTTTTGACAATTACATACCTTGTTGCTTTTTGATTTTTTGTAGATAGCAGGCTGTCTAGGTCATCAAAGTCAGAATGTTCTCCAGACTTTATGTATGAGAATGTCACAGTAAAAAACATGAGAAATATTTTGCTATCTGCAGTTATATTTCTTTTTAGTCATATTGTGATCATCATTTAGTCAGGTCATTTTTATGTAGAAAGCATATTTAAACACAGCATGAGTTGACCAAAGTACTGTACAAAAAAAAGCATCACACTTGCACCGTCTAACAAAAAATGTGACTGAATTCATCAAGGGACAACCTTTATATCTATCCTTGTTATCTAATCACCTAGCTGCCATTCATTGTGATCAGGTGACATACCTTAAGATAAAAACTTTGCTTAGATATCCAAATTGATTTACTGTTTCGTACACAATCAAATATTGTAAATATGTTTTTTACAGTAGAGTACTGTATATTCTACAGTAAATATCAGTAATCACAGTAGAAAACGACTACTGTAGAAAATCATAGTAGTCAAAGAATTTTAGCAAAAAATCCCAGAGGCGGGACGCCCAGTGGCTCGGTCGGTGGAGCGGGCGCCCCGTGTGCGGAGGCTGTGTCCTCGCACAGCAGAACCGGGTTCGATTCCGCCTGTGGCCCTTTGCTGCATGTCATTCCCCCTCTCTTTGCCCTGTTTCCTGTCCGCTCTTCAGCTGTCCTGTATATAGGGGCACAGAAGCCCAGGAAAATATCTTTAAAAAAAAAAAAAAAAAATCCCAGAAGCGAAGGACTACTGTATATACTGTATATACTACTATTCATGATTCTTCATTATAAATAGTCTACAGTCTTCTTGGTGGAGCTGGTATATAGCTGAGAGGTCAGTGCAGTCATCTATGTTCTGGGAGACGAGGGTTCAAGACCTGATGGGAGAACCCTCCATTGCGAAAGAGATTGTAAACTGTACAAGAAAACTAGCACTGTAACACACACACTCACAAGTAATAAAGAAGCAAGCACTGTGAATACACTGTACAGTAAGGAAAAGTACTGTAAACAAATACACACTAAAGACATTGTGACACTGAAAAAGTAAAAGAATTACAGTAAACAAATCAGTACTGTGAATACATACACCACTTCTGTAAATACATGTACAGTAGTTTTACTGTAAATTTAATTACAGTGAGTTACTGGCTTCTTGTTGCCAGGAAGTTACTGTAAATTTCACAGTAAGTTTTTTACAGTGTTGGTGTGCAAACTCACTGCCAATAAATGCAGTTGTTGTTTTTTTCAACGGTCTCTTTATTGAGTTTTCAAGATTATACAAAACTAAAAAGAACATACCTAATATAATATGTATGAATGTTTACTCAAGTCCCAAAACATCTTCAGAATTACATACATACTTGGTAGCAAGCAATGTTAAAACAATTGAAGGTAATAGCACATACACACCCATACTAAATCAATCAATCAATCAGTCAATCAATCAAATAAATAAATAAATAAATAAATTTTAAGGAAGATCTACCTTGGGGGGTACTATGTTCCACACACCTTAACAAGTCCTTTAACGCATACTGTATATTTCCAACAAATGCAATTATTTGTGGTAAATGTAGGCCATCTGACATCTGGTTATGCTGGCTACTGAAGTTTTTACATTTCGACAATAAATATATTTGAATATATTAGAATATAAAACACCATATATTCAGCGCAAAGGAATCATAATGAATCGTATATCAGAAGATCTGGAGAGTTTCAGGTGATTTATAGCCTCAAGGCCCACACAGGTGAAACCTCCAGACTGTAGCAGCTTTGGTTGCACAGTCAGGTACTTGTCAAGTGCAATGTTCATTCATGTTTCAAAGCGAGGAGTAACTGTGTACACATGTTGCCATCCAGGAGCACAGAAAGGCCATGCAGCCTGCAAGAGATGCCTCGCCCCGTCTCTCTCTGATTACCAATTACTGCTCTGCTCTCCAGTGGAGGTTCATGCTGAGCAGCCGGCTCCATCTTAATGAGACAGAGGGCCACTGCTATGCATCTGACATCAGCTTTCTAAATACCAGAGATCAACCACACAACCCTCGCCAGGTCCCAAACTAACAATACCAAGTAGCTATGTAATGAGACCAAACAGAGAGAGAGGAAGAACTATAAAGGTAAGGTGGGAAAAGGTTGAATGGGAAGAGAGACAGAATAAAAAGAAAAATGCTGTTACCAGCATTACCTGTCCTCATTTGCTCCATGCTCCACCATCTTATTTGTGAGGATTCAAAGACTTTTGCCGATAATTAACTGACCCTGACACTAATTAGAAATGCTCTGTACATTGCCTTCAGATTTTTTGTGAATTTAATATGTGCCACAATGCAGTCACCATGCCAATAAGTAGGGCAAGACTTTGTTAAAAACTAGCTCTGCAAGCTCATCAATGAGAAGCCATCTGAAAACGAGCACTGCTGATCTGCGTTAATGACAATAACATTCCAAGACCATTGTGACAAAAAATTAGAAAATGTTGGTATCTTTGCTTCAACAAATATAGATATTTGTTAAAGGGATAGAACAAATGTTTTTCTTTTTGTAATTTGTCTTCCTCCTGAGTTCCAGACAAGAAGATAGATCCCATTCTTTCAACTGTGTGTGCAGTAACAAGGAATAGACAAGCAGAGCTCGCCCACCGCTAATTAGCTTAGCTCAAACAATGGTAGTCAATGGGAGGTGTTAGCCTGCCTCCACCTAAAGTCATCAGATAAACTTTCCAGCAACTCTTAACGGTCCTGTGTGCTTGTTGTGACTTTTCTATTCTATTTACCACATCATGTTATTTTTAGACTCACATTGGCTCTTTAGAATCAAATATGTTCTGGAAGTAAACAGCAGTGCACATGCACACCAGTAAACAACATAACAACAGTAAACCTATCTGAGTGCTTCTTGTATAAAAGGAGGGAGGTAAGTAACAAAAAGAAAAATTTTGGAGTATCCCTTTAACAATTACATAAAGTTATTTGTTGAAAACTTTCTTAACCAAAGCATATCATGTAGTCTGAAAGGTTTGGGAAAGCTTGGTTCTTTGTTTACCTGTTTTGTCTTATAACTGATTTTTAAATTAATTAAGTTATGTTGTTAACTGTAGCGGAATCACAGTTAGGTTGCAGAATGTAATCAACAGCTGGTTGGCAATGGAGCCCCTTAAACAACACCAAAGGCTGTTTCCTGTTTCTTACTGACAATTATACAACAGTTAGTTCTGTCCAAGCAATTTGACTGGCTAAGAGACATTTAAAATGTGACAGTATTCCACCACAACATCATGGTTTCTTTACTCTGTAGGCCTATGTATGTATTATTCCACATCAATGCTTACGTGTTGCCATGGCAACCATTTAATTTGCGATCAACAGTTACACTGTTATGTTAATTCATTCAGCTGCTGCATTTCATGCAATGTGTGATACTAATTAGGCCTAATGATAGTCGCAGCCTTAAAAAAGTAATGTTTGTCTTGCAGGTCTGAGAGTTCATTGAAAAGTTCTTGGAAGCCATCCATGGACAGCAGGAAAAGATGGAGCCACATACTGTCAGATCAGTCCTCAGAATCGGCCGTGCCTGTCAAGCGACAGTCAACTCTGCTTTCACCCGACACTTATTTCACTGGCTGCACAATCAACGGCAACATGGAGATCAATTTGTATACTGATACAAAGTAGCGTAGCGCCTGCTGTGAGTGCCTGTGTGTGCTGCGTTGCCAAGGCAACAGTGAGAGTTTAATCCTGAGGAAACCGTTTTTGTTGGCGGAGCCAAATAAAATATTTAAATAATCTAGTTTGTCACCTTTCTTCAACATTTTCTTACTCAGCATCACTATTTAAACTATTGTTGAACTGTTGTATAAAAGCAATATCACACTCGAGGTCGTGATGCTGTACTGTAATATCGTCACGGCTGTAATTGTCTTTGGCACTCAGCCTGTGGCCTCGTGCCTACAAGCAAACCACTTTTGATCGATAATGATGACAAATGTTGCAATAATATTTTGAGTCACATTCAAACTTTTTTAAAACTGTTTATTGTATCTCCCCTTTCTTTAAAGCTGAGGTTGTTAATTTTCAAAAACAAGCAAGTTTTGAAAAGTAACATGTCAGGCCTCCGTCTGAACCCACCCCCTCCCTCAGGATTCATTCAGAAGCCACACTCCCAACATACATGCATGAACACTGTGCATCACGACTGCTCTACAACACAGCGGAGAGAGGAAAGAGGGGCTCAGCAAATCGTTTTCAATTTATTCAACTACGTAAATTCAGTGAGCGGTGTGAAAAAACCTTTTTATTATTATAATAAATGTAAAAAACAAACAAACATGGCATCAGAAAGACAACAACTATGGCATCACTTTTCATACCTTGAGCTATTGTTTGTAACCTTCTCCAGTCTGATCTTTTTCTTTCTGCTTTTTTGAACAGTAGAAGTTGCTGAGGAAAACAGCTGGTAATGAAAAGTGGCTGCAATCTCTACGTCATTCTTCTCCATATATGACTGGCTCACTCAGCCGGGGCATTCTGCCTAGTAGTTGCGTTTACTCTGTGCAGAAGTGCGGAAGTCAGAGTGCGATTTGGTCCTGCTTACTGACGTGTTTCCAGCAAGAACAGGCCTATAGGCAGGAACTTGTCATGGAGATTGACTGATGTTTACAGTATCCAGTAGGACTGAATGTGCGTTACGCACGCCCTCTGCCCCCGCTAGATATGATAATAGCTAGCAGCTCACAATGCTAATGCTAACAATGAGAGCCTCATCTCTGTTGTGGGGGACTTCTTGTGGATTTTACCAACTAATTGGACAGGGATTAAAATGAGGAAGAAAACTATCATGACCGTGGCTGATCCCAGAAGGGACCTGGCCAATACATGGGTATGTCTGTGACTGACTGCTGACTGACTGACTGAGCATATTTACTGGTTGAGCACAGTTTGTCCAAGGAGCTACGGGAAGAGCCAACACAGTGTGTCAGGTCTTCCCGTAGCTGTTCAGGTTTGCTCGACAATACGCGTGTCCCTCCGGAGCTGTTACATTCTCAATCAGTTTGCTGTTAGCATGTCACTAGCATTAGCTTGAAGGCCGCTCTGTTTGTCAATGCTGGGCACAGCCAAGAATAAGAAGCCCGCTTCTGTGTGCCCTTGCTTATGTTGTGGACTGTTTTGACCGTGTAAAACACTACATTCTCAATCCGTTTGCTGTTAGCACGTTACTAGCGTTAGCTCGTAGGAAACTAACTAACTTAACTAACATTTTCCACAGGCTAATTAGCTAGTAGCAGGTAGCTAGAAGCTAGTTAGCTAGCTTGGCAACATTAACTAGTAAAGCCTTGGTTTTAACAAGACTAGGTTAAAACCAAGTATATGGCTGGTCCCATTAAGTAGCCTAAATGTGTTTTTGTTGTTGTTGTTGTTGTTTGTTTGTGTGTGTGTGTGTGTGGGGGGGGGGGGGGTTACAGCTAAGTGGCAAAAAACCTTTCCATATGCAGACAGACATTAGACACCACAGTTAAACACCTGAAATAACAGTCACTGCCAGGCACACAATACAGATTTAAAAAACAATAGCCATCCCAAATGCGCGCAAATGGAAAGACATGAAAATAAAAATTTGTTACAACTTTTAAAATTTTGACTTACTAAGACTATTGCATAACAACTACTAGTATCCCAATATGCTCGTGTTACACATTACTTCTAACTATCACTAAAACACACTGGCCGGGAAAAAAAAAACACATTCAACAGACGGGACCAGCCATATACTAGGTTTTAACCTAGTCTTGTTGAAGTCAGGCCTTGTCTGTCTAAACTAATTATCGAAGTCAGCAGTGCTGCTAGTGAAGGAGAGACGCAGGTTCAGCCCCACAATGGAGCTGAAGCATCTCAATGGCAGGCTTGTGTCTTTGTTATTTGCTCTAGTGTTTTTTATTGGACGAAAAATTAGAAACGCCTCTGAGTGCAGGATGAGTAAATTGTTTTCCTCTGAGAGAAGAGACCAGATTTTGTTGTAGAAATACTCAAAAATGCTTTTATACATATTTTTGGTGTGTAACGTGAGATATATGAACAATTAACACATGGGCACAGGATTAAAACTGTGAAAATGTATTTTGTGGGTGAAGGGGGCATGGGCTGATTACTCAGCTACTGACTGATTCCTCCTTTAAACTATTGTCAGTATTAGGGCTCAGATGATGTGCTTTTGTCCCAGTTCTATTCTGTGTTGATATCTGGGTCCTTAATCAGTTTGCATTGTGATTCTAATTTATTGCAATTCTTCAAGTATTGCAATATCATATTGATTTTTGGGCTTTAAATGATAATTGCATACAGCTTTGTTCATATCTTGCTCTGCATTCCTTGATGTGTTGTACAGGTTGTAGGCGGTGTTTCACCTGCTCGGCATCTTGCCTGCTGCACCTTCTCCGCTGCACTTAGGGTCAGCTGCAGGGTCGTCAGCTGGTGCCACCTTTCACTGCTATTTCACCCCCTAGTCAGTACATCTCCAGGTGGGGGGGCAGTGGCTGCGTAGGGACATTGACCTTATTGGGGTGTCTGGCCCCACGAACTGTCCCTCCTTTGTAGCCACAACCAATAGCTCGCTCTCTCTGCCTCCTCTGCTAACTCCTTGATGGCCCCCTGCAGTCTTGTGCCTGTCGTTCCAGCAGCACGGAGAAGCTGGATCACTGACTTGCCCACAAAGCCCCTGCACCCAATTTCCACCGGGTGGATGGTCACGGTCCAGCCCGCCTCTCTGCACTCTGCAACCAGATTTGTGTACTTGAGCCACTTGAACTCGTGCGCAACTAGTATTCCCTCCTCCCAGAGTCAACTCGATGATGAGGACCTCCTTGGCAGCTGTGGACCACATCACAATGTCTGGTCTTAGAGTTGTCTGCATGATCTTGGTTGGGAAGACCAGCTGCTTGCCGAGATCGATGCGCATTTCCCTTTCCTTTCCAGGGGTAAGCAGCAATCTTGTTTTGCCTGCTGCTGGCTTCTGCTAGATCTCTCCTGGTCTGATGACAGTAACACTTAGTGGTTGGTCGCCCAAGGAGTTGTTTGCGGCTACTCTGCACCTCTCCAAAAGCTCCGCCAGCTTCCTCAGGACCTGGTTGTGCCTACTCCAGTGCAACTTCACATGCTGACAGGATGTGCTGGAGGCCTGTGTTGTTGTTGCTGCACAGAGGACACTTGTCTTCGCTCTCGAACCACTGTGAAAGGTTTTGTGGACAAGGAAGGGTGTTGTATGCTGCCCTCACTAAGAAGCTGAGCCGTGCTTGTGGAGTTTGCCAGATTTCCCCCCATGTAACGACCCTGTGAATGGTGTCCTCCCATCGGGTCCACCCTCCCAGTTTGCCCTGAGAGACGGCCTTGATGAAGTAGCGCTCTTGCACTCATTAACTTCCTCCGCGACCATGATCTCCTAGAAGTGTGTAAAACCAAGAGTGCGTCCATACTTTGGATCTAAAATAAAAGGGGCGGGTCTTATCTCTGGTGGTGTGGGATTTTCCACCATTTTTCGCTTTCAGCTGCTCTCAGCTCACTTTGGCTGTGTTTTTTTTGGAGACAGGATATGACGTTGCATCGTCACCGTCTGCTCTACCTTTAAAGAATTGATTGAAATACATCAATTCTGGGGGTAAATCGATTTTTAAAATCATCCCCTAAAAAATAGTAATACATATGAGGATTGATTTTTTTCCTCACCCCTAGCTGATGTAGAGGACAACCACCATCTTTAAGTCCAGTAGGCCTATCCAGTTCTTTCAATACATCTTAATAATTAATAGCCTTAAATGTTTTATCACAGCCTTAACTTTGACTGCTGCTTATTTGGTCATGAATATTTAATATTTTAGAAAAATATTTTAAGACTTAAACCCAAGCTTTAGACGCCTAATGGAATTTCTCTTTGATGTGTCTGCAAATAGCATTCTGTGCAGGTTACTGTATGCTGTACATCAGCAATATGTCACACCAGCTTTAAAGGCTGCCACAACAGTTATATGGGGTGAGCAGCTTTACGGACTACTTTAATTAATTTTTAATTAATAATTTAATAATTTAGACCGTTTTCATTGACGACTTTATTAAGACTTGTCAACTCTGTCATTTCTCTCAGGGTTCCCCCAGTTTTACTTTCCTTTCCTGTTGAAATTTCAAATGGCACCTGCAAGTTAGAGGCATGGTGAAGCAGACGGTGAGAGTAAGGACAAACGTGAGAGCGACAGAGGACCACCAGAAAGACTGAAGGTTGGTGCAAGCATCTCACCATGTCAGAGGAGGCTGACCTATGTGCAAAAAAATTTCCTAGGATGAGGAAGGCATGACCCAGCCTATCCTATGGGCCAGATACACGAAGAATAGATTTCACCCGCTTATAGCACCATTATTTGCACAGAATTAGCACATGCAATGTGCCCCATTTAAGTGCCCTAGCCACAAGAGAATTTATGTTAATCATATGCTGGCATTAACATGCCCACAAATTTTGACCGCTGAGCTGAGCTGTCAAACTTTTACGTCTAATTGAATAAGCAGATTGTTTCCCAGTGTTACAGTCTTTTCTTCATATTTCAAAACACTGATTGGTTCGTAATGGAAACTGCAGAAAGAGCACAACATTTTGCAAAAAGCTTTATTTTTGTTTGTCTCTCACAGTTGGCTGTGTGTTGCTGCTGGCTCCAGCATCTCACAACACTATACATGTGTTTCTGAAGTAACAAAAAGTCAGTGCGCTTTTACGCACGGTGCTGTGGTTGCTTCATTAAGAGGATCAGCCAGTATTTCTTAATTCCTTTTTGAAACTTGGCTTACTCTTGGTGTCCCTTAGTTTAGTTTAGTTTAGTTGACAATTACGAATACAAGTTCCAATGAAAAACAGTCAACACATGCATGAGACATGAGGGATAACACGAAAAAGTCCAAGATTTATTTCCATTGTGGTCCCTGATGTTCCTAAAATCCACACACACAGGTACAAGATGGAGACTGGTGGCCAACGTCCGTGATTAAATGAGATAAAAACAACAACTAGTCTGGCAGTTTTTTACAATTAAAAATAGGAACATGAAATACATACAAATGGTAGAGGTAAAAGGTAAAGCAGCTTTACTGTCATTATACAATGAATTGTACAATGAAATCAATCAATCAATTTTTTTTTTTTGTACGGCACAAAATCACAAATTACAAATCATCTCAGAGGGCTTCACAAACTGCACAGGTGTGACATCCCCTGTCCTTAGACCCTCTCACCGGGTGAGGAAGAACTTGTGCCTAACATGCATGTTGTCCCTAATATACTATTCCATTTTTTAAAAAATGTGTCATTTCTTAAAAAATAACCATGTCATTAACTGGAGATGTCATGTAGCAGCCTGTGCTTGACCTTTTTTTTTTTTTTAAAGTGTGTACCTTATGCCACTTAGAAGACAGTTCCATGCTCGTATAGCCCTGTAAACAACAGTTCCTTGCATCTTGTTGGATTTTGCTCGAGGTAAGATCATCAGCCCACTACTGGCCCCTCTAGTAGAGTGTGCATGTGCTGCCGAGCTGTACATTATTTCATCAAAAATAAATTTGGAATTCTGAGTTTGAATGACTTTGTGAAAAAATAGGAATAAGTTGGCTGACAATCTTTTCTCAACGTACAACCAGTTAAGACTAACATGCATAAATGGTAAAATATGTCCTTTATTCTGCTTCACATCCTCACAGGTCCGCTGTTACACACAGATTCTAGATTTATATTGTGAAATTGTTTGTGTTAAAGGCAGCCCTCATGGATTAATCCTGAGCTTCATCACAACCATTTCATTTCAAAATCTGATATAAACTCACATCCCACTTGATTCCCTCTCTGACTGTAGATTTTGACCTTAATATCACTCAATATCAATTTAATATAGAGAAATTGTGCCAATATAGTACACGGGTCTCACTGGCGTTAAATAGCACAGCTGTAACTGCCTGTGGCTATTAGCACTTAGATTTATTTGCAATGAGGATTTGCAAAGGAAGGGGGCAATTTTGCACCGTAATTATGAATATTCTCCAATTTACGTGAATGCATATGGGACAGCTGCAGCTAAGAGTTGCACTGCACTTTGTGTGCAGTTTGTGCCTGCTTTGTGGATTGCACGCTATTTTTTTCTCTCATTTGCACGGGTTTAGCAGTTGCAAAAGCTGCGCAATCCTGTTGTGGATTTGGTCCCATATCTCTAATTGGCTGACTGCAATTATCTTACACAAACCCTTACCCCAATATCACCCCATAAGCCTAAACCTAAACAATCCACCGATAAAGGCAACAGGCTATCATCTGTTACAGTCAGAATACAGCAGGTCATGAAATAAGTACTTAATGCAGAGCAACATCAGTCAAAGTCATGCCTCTCGTAAAATTTGTCACACAGATTTTAATCCACGTTAGCTGAGGAAAGCACTTCAAAAAAAAGAGATTTTATATGCACTCTTTGGTGGAAACTAGTTAGCCCAACCTTTTTTTTTTCTCTTATATTTAAAGCAAGCCGTTGTCTGAATGTAGGAAGGATGTAAACAGTGACAAGGCTGGTGGGACGGTTGAGGGCGGGGGGCGGAGTATTTCCCTTATTTTTTCCTATCCAATTGTTGACAGGTAGGACTTGGTAAGCAGGAAGTTATTGGTTTCTGCTACACTGGGAATGTGCAGCTTCTGATTTAACCATTTCCCAACACACACCAGAAGAGCTGTGTATTTATCACCCTGCTAATATTAAATCAAAGCAAGAGGGTTTGCTTAGCTGAAGCAGTGAGTCAGGTTGCACTATTTACAAGTAAACACGGGAGTTTAGGAAGCATCAGACTGCAGCTCGAGAGTGAGCACAGCGACACTGTTGTTCAGTCTGATGTGTTTTTTGAACTACATGCTTTGTTGGGCTCACGAAACACACACACACACACACACACACACACACACACACACACACTCACAGGTGGAATTACAGAGGCTGCAAAGGAGATGCCTGATGAGATCAGGATGACAGCCAGCGTTGGCACACGGAGGAGCTGACACAGGGGGGAATGAAGGAAGAAATAAAGTGTTCAGGCAGACAAAGTTGTGTTCAGTTGGGAGAGGTGGCTTGTGGGACACTGAGATGAGAGCCACCGTGTATTTAGCTTGAGACTGAAACTGCAGAATGAAAAAGAGAGGAGAGCAGGAAAGGCATTAAAAGCCTATCGACCAGCCCGTACAATCGCCTCTTACATTATATCAAGCCATGTTTAATTCAGGCCGACGCTGACACAGACCGAGATGTGAAATAGCCAGATGGAGGAGAAAGAGGAGGGGAGAGAGAGAGGGAGAAAGGCCAAAATGGGAGGATAGATCCGGTCAGTCTGGGTGTTTTTCCACCAAACTGGCTCTGGTGCTTAAACTGGTTCTGTTCCAGATTATTGGAACCTTGGTACTTTCTAGTGAACCAGTCTGCATCTCCACCAGTTTTGAGCAGAATTATGGCAGTCAAACATATGTCACCAACAGAGGGCGTTGTGCAGCACACAGGGACCTGTTGAACTTGACACGCCCACTTCAGTTCCAAAGGAAAACCTGCTATTTTTAGGTTTCAAATTGGGTGCATGAAGGGGAACGGAACCAGTTCCATGTTGGTTTAAATGGGCTACTTTTTTGTAGATTGAGCCAATCACAACAAGAGTTTGCTTCTTACAACCAGCACGTGTGTTTATCAAAAACTGGACTCATTTGTTGCAATATAAAATCCTGCACTGGTTGCAGATCTCTACCAGTGAAAGACAAAAAATGAACCTTGAAATTTCACCTGTTAGTTGAAAATGCAAAATTTCAGTAGAGACTCATTCTGGTTCTGCCCTAAAGTTCAAGTATACTGGGTTGACATTCTACAAGATCTGAAAAAAAATCTTGGTGTGGATCTGTGTATGGATCCTCTGTCATTCCTCCTGGGTCACCCGTGTCAAGGTGCTGGTTCTTTCTCTAGCAGACTGTATGATATCCTTGCATGTGCTGCGAGGAAGAATATCTTTTTGTCATGGATAATCGACAAACCACCTTCCAGAGCTTTCCTCTCAAATATTTGACCTGTTTGCTTCACTCCAGAAGCAAACAGGTCTTTGCTTCAAACTCTGCTGCGGCTTTAACACTTGCAAGTATTTTGCTTGACTAACTAAGGACGCTGACCTCTTTGGTGGGGGGGGGGGGCACCTTTATATTGTACTGTTCTTACTTCTGCACTTTTATTTTCATATCTGTCCTTTTTTTATTATTATCCTTAACAGTTGTGCGGATCAATGTTACACTGAACTATTCAGGGTTTCTTTTGTTGTTGCTGTTGTTGTTTTTGTTTGTGAAAAAGAAAAGTCAAAAAATATACTTTGGAAAAAAACTGTACTCAAAAGTTCTAAAAGCTAATCTTTGCTAAAATTATTCAAATTAAGAAATAAAAGAAATTAAATATGTGACACAGATATATCTTTGATTGTAAAAATTGGTCATGTCAAGTCTATTCTAGTGCAACACCAACCTCAAGACATTTTTGATCAGCCATCTGGTTATTTCATTATATGGTATTTACATATTTCAGTGACTCTTCATTTTACTTTGTGAATTTCATGTTGCTCCGAATGCTATTTTTTACAACTATCAAAAATGATTTTAATTTACCAGTTATAGTCAAATTTTCACACATAAAGTTAAACATATAAGAATATAAATCCAGTGCTTTAAGCAGTACGCACAGATACACAGCACTCCCACTTCTAGATTTTACCTCCTAGCGTACCGGGACTTTTTAAGGTGTACAGAGACCTCTCACGAGCTCCCGTTTCTGTCCTCTCCGTATCAGAGAGTCTCTTGGTGATTCGTTATGTTAGGGTGCACTACGTGACGCTCGCCTCTCTCTTTTCTCACTAACGCTTCATCCATGTGCTAACACCAAGGTTGCATGCGCGCTCCAGAACAGCTCCACTGTGCGTTTGCTTCGTGTTCTGTCATCCACCAACACTCACCAGCTGTGTTTCAGAGTGAGTCACAACAATGTTGGATAAACAGGAAAAAGCAAAGGAATAAAAAAATAGACAGTAATGTTGGCACGGAAACGTGAACTGGAACGGTTTCAGATGATGACAACTGTCTGACAGTTACATACTTGAATGAACGAATGAATTTATGAATGAATGAATGAATGACTGAATGAATGAATTTATTTTCACACACACACACAGCATGGGAAATTAGTGATCTTACAGTGCATTATTAGATTGTGTGTGCAAAAAAGGGGTCACCCCA
>JAPQLA010221456.1:0-16100 GCA_029822935.1 Naso vlamingii
GCTCATACAATCTTCAGACCATCCTGACCAAAAGTTATCAAAGGAATTTTGCTAGCTCCAAAATTTGCCACGTTATTTACAAACAAGTTTTGACATTACCCATCTAAATACAAACTTTGCTATATCTCAACCAAATTACATGTTATCATCATGAAACTTAAGACCCATGTTTTACTTGAAATTCAGAGGGTCTGTACCAAATTTGGTGAAAATCAGACAACAGGGGGCGCTATAATTCAGTTATATCTGGAAAGCTGAATTTGACGTTCGACTTAAATTGATGCCAAAGTTTTTTTGCCTAAAACTCCCAAACCATACATTACACTTTCAATTGCTTTACATCTTATGTTTCCTGGACTGAGCCTAACCACATGACATCATTACTTTGAATTTGGAAGTTGAAAATTAGTTCACAAAACTGCGAAATGTGAAAAACCCACCTACTACAGACCTGACTAAGTTAGGAAAGCGTGGGGGTCATGCTTGAAGCTGGTCGACGGGGTCGGCGTCGTGGTCAGTCGACGGAGGTTGACTGAGCGCGACCGAGGTGGCCTGGTTGGGCGGTGCGCGGGGTGGCTTGGACCCCGATCATAACTGTTTGCAGTGCTAGTTACCATTGTAATCATCCCCATAATAAATTATATATATGTATATATATATCACTATATGCGTGCACACACACACACACAATCATATATATAGTTACAATCTGTGTACTGTATGTGTGTGTGCATGTGTGCGTGTGTCCAGAATATGTGGGAGGGGGGTATACAGGGTGAAGTGCTTCAGACCTTTTTTTTTTTCCTTTGACAGTTTTTCAAGTGAGCAATCCATAGACCCTGCGGAAGGGATCTGCTCATCTTGGCCCAGTCTCGGTGTCAGAAAGTTTTTAGAGACGATTTACTGGTGGGCAACCACTAGACCCTAGGGAAATGGTCTGCCAACCCTGATCCAGTCTCTTTTTCTGACCAACGATGATGTCTAGAGTCTGGCCCCCCCTTGACCCCCCTCTCCATTCAGGGATATTTATTTTGGGTGTTAGTGTGTGTGTGTGTGTGTGTGTGTGTGTGTGTGTGCGTACGTACATGCGTTCATGTGCATGTGTATGTACTGAGTACTAAATTAAGAAATTAATCATTGTGATAGGTGTTTTAAAAGAAAAAAAACAGATAAACACTCACTGACTTGGGATGTATGTTTTGCAGTGGTTGGTGCCAGTTCACAGATAGCCTAACTGATGAATACATGAACGTAGTTGTAAGTATGTAAGATATATAATAATAATAATCATCATCATCATAATCGTGATGATAAATAAAGAAGCACAAAGGGGAGGAAAAAAAACTAATAGTAAATAGGTCAAGGGAAATAGTTGTGGTAAAAAGAAAGCGAAGGAGAAAGCAAAAAAGAGAGGGGGTAGTGCTGTTTAAAAGAGAGGAAGAGAAAGAGGATATGGTTGTGTGTGTGTGTGTGTGTGTGTATGTGAGTGTTTGACTTATATCATTCACTGTGTCCAATGCATCCTGCTGTGGGTGTTACAG
This sequence comes from Naso vlamingii, assembly GCA_029822935.1. Classification (NCBI taxonomy): domain Eukaryota; kingdom Metazoa; phylum Chordata; class Actinopteri; order Acanthuriformes; family Acanthuridae; genus Naso; species Naso vlamingii. Next base: position 1,542 of record JAPQLA010221456.1, read on the forward strand.
GAGAGTTGTAGGAGAAGAGGTTTCAACTCTCCATTAAGAAGTTGATAAATGGAAGCCAGACTTCATTATGTTGTTAAGTTTTGTCTTTTATTGTGGAGGTCAACTGTTCCATATCTGAATGATTTGTTAGTATATGAAGCCATTGTGTGATTGAGATTTTAGTACAGTCTTTCCAGTGCGTCAGGTTTTTTTTGCTATTTTTAAGGAGATTGAAATGAATTTCTTTTGTGATGGTTTGACAGTGATGTCTGACAGGTCACCTACCAGGCAGAAGGATGGTTTCATTAAAATGCTGAGGTCAAGGATTCAGGAGAGCCTCTTGGCAACCTCCAACCAAAATGACTGAGTGTGTGTGCAGAGCCAGAAAGCATGGATGTAACTGTCTATTTCATTACATGTTGCACAATGATTTGAGTCGCTGAGTCCCATGATGTGTAATTATTGTTTGGCAATGTGTGCTCTGTGTAGGATCTTATATTGAATCTGTTGGATTTTGGTATTGTTGGATATATTGAAAGTATTTAGACTTATTTTTTGCCGGGATAGTTGATTAGAATTAAGTTTTAGGTCGGTTGTCCATTTGTTAGTTGGTATGGTGATCTGTTTGTTTGTACTGCACAGGGTCCTACAGATATGTGAGAGTAGTCTTTCGTTACTGAGTGACTGGAGTTTTGCTAGTAATGATGGATTGTGCAAGTTGGATTGGTAGAGTTTGATATGACTGTCCAAGACTGATTTGAGCTTAATTTATTGAAAACTGCAGGTGTTGGGTAGGTTGAACTGTTCTTGTAGTTGGTCGAAGGTCACAAAGAGGCCCCCCCTAAAGAGATGTGTTAAGTGTGTTATTCCATGTTTTCTCCAGATAGGGAAGTTCATAGGTTTATTTTTGATTGTGAACACTGGGTTGTTCCAGATGGGAGTTAATGGCCATGGAGAGAGTAAGGATCCTGTAATGTTATTAGCAATCCAACATGCTGGGATAACTGTGCTGATTGTCCGGTTTTGAAAACATGAGTGTTTCTTTTTTGTTTCATCTATCAATGGTGAATCTTTCAATGTGAGTGGTGATGTGCTGAAGAGTTCTGTTTCTAAACATGCTGTGGGTGTCTGTTGTCTTATAGACTGTAATTGGGTAGATATGAAATATAGGTGAAAATTGGGTGCTTCTAGACCTCCTAATGACTTGGTGTGCTGTAAAGTCGATAGTTTGATTCTGGGTTTTTTCTGTTTCCAGTAAAATGAAGTGATAAGACTGTCTAATTTATTGAACTATTTTTGAGGGATGTAACTGGGGTCATTTGAAATAGGTAGATAAGTTTTGGAAGTATATTAATTTTTATTGCTGCAATACATCCTATAAGAGAGAGTGAAAGTTTGTTCCATCTGGATAAGTCATCTTCAATATTTTTTAGAAGAGGTGTAAAATTGAGTGCCATAAGGTCTTTTAGGTTCCATGTTAACTGGATGCCCAAGTATTTAATTTGGGAGGTTATTTTGAAAGGGGGTTTCTGGACCTCAGTCTGGACCAGTTTATCGAGTAGCAAGAGATTTTGCTGAATTGGTTAATTAGACTATGGACTTGCTGAGGCGAGGTTCGTGGGCTTGTGAGATATAAAAGTATATCATCTGCATATAAGCTAATTTTGTATTCATCTGTTTTGAATCTGGTGATATTGTCATGTTGGCGAATAGATGCTGCTAGTGGTTCTAGAAAAAGAGAAAACAGTAACGGTCAAAGTGGACATCCTTGTCTAGTTACACATTTGTTTGGCCAGACTATTATTTCTGATTACTCTGACTACTCTGTTTTTAAAAGACTACAGTCTTTTGAAAATAGAAAGCAAATTAAAGCTGCAAACAGCGTTAAATGGGCCCTCACACCCCCGTACCTGTCGGGGAGGGCTGCTGTCATGCAAAAAGTATGTAGTAGTGAGTAGTCATCTAGTAGCAATGAACGTTGTGGTGTACAACACAACAATTTTGTGAAAATGATACATTAACTTTAGTAACAGGCTTACTTCCCATTCCCAGTAGGGGGCACAATGTGCGTGAGCTGTTTTTGGCATGTCAGTCTCCTCAGAGGGGCATTCCAAGCATACATTTAAAATTTCAGACAAATCGGATAACGTAAAGTGAAGTTACAACAACTTCCTGTCCATGGCGAATAACGCCGTCATTGTGTTGCTGGCGTTTGATGAAATTATTATTATTCAGCATCGTGAACCATGCCAAGTTTGGGCCAGATTGGCTAGTGTATATGTGAATTAAGGGACCTCCTGTGTCATTGCGATTTCCCTGAGTTCATGACCCTACTGTTGCCACGCCCTTTGGTGAAAAGCCACCAAATTTGTAAACTCACATCTACAGGAGTGTAAGACTTACCAAACCAAATTTGAGGTTGATATGGTCATCTTACTATTAAGTATGCATAAAAGTATAAAATGTTTTATTTCTTGCTGTCACTAGGTGGCACTATTTGCAAAAATGAATATTGTCACATAGATGTGTTCAGGGTGAGACTGATGAAACGTGAAGTTTGGTGCTGACTGGCCAGTTTTTGTGGGAGTTATAATAACTTGTTTGTTCATGGCAGCACATTGAAATTCACTGTACTGCCACAGACGAAAACTCGAACGAAAACTCACCATATTCCTCATAAGTCATCAACAAGGCCTTAAGCCTTCCCTTACCAAATTTGAGGCTGCTGGGGTCAACCATCTCAGAGTAATGCCTCAAAGGATAAATCACAACATTTCCTCTTGCTACTAGGTGGCACTATGACTATCAGAACAAATCTCCATATGGATGTGTTCAGGGCTGGACCCTCATGAAACCTGAGAAGTCTGGTGAGGATCAGACCATGTACAGCAAAGTCACTACTGTTTTTGTTCTATTTCCTGTGTTCTGGCGAAACATCGAAATTTGCCACCCCGCTACGACCACAGCCTTCCATGAAAACTCACGATTTTACACAACTTTTAATCATCAATGCCTTAAGATGATCTACACCAAATTTCAGATGAAATCCCCAGGAGGAGTTTGTTAAAATCTGATGCCTGCAAATTGCCAAAAATGACCTTATTTTGAAAATTCGAATCAAAATAGCAGGCTTCCTGTCGATCTGACAAAAAAGTCCAACTCTGCTCATCTTGGCATGCTCTACATGCCTACCAAATTTCATCATCCTAGGTCAAACCATTGATTTTCATGAATTTTTTAAAATTTCTAGGGGACGCTGTGGAGCCATTTTGCCCTGCCCATGTCCAAAACCAATAAAATATGAAATTTTTCATAAGGCCTGAGGCGACTGCCAAATTTGGTGAGTTTTTGAATATGATAAGGCCCCCCAAAAGGCAATTCATCTGTCATGCGAAACAAGCAGACAAAGAATTCCTTCAATTCCAATATGGTCCCTGCACCGTCAGAGCTTGGGCTGGTAACAAGCCTCAGCAGATTGTGGAGAGAGGAGCCGTATGGACACTGACTCTGCTAACTTTAGTACTGTTAGCATTAACATTATGACAACAGAGGTTAGCAGCCAGCAAGCACTCCTTCAGCTGTTTAAGCCGCTTGAAGAATGTATCTGAGGAATACAGTTACTGTCAAACATCTGAGTGGTCTTACACTGATGAACAACCGTAATGAACTTGATGCGATTTTAATTTTTCATCTGGCTTTTTTTGTTTATTATAGCAGCTTGGTTTGGGTTTGATGTTGCATATTGTTGTTCCTGTATATATCTTTTTGTCTAACTGGTGATGTTGCTGTGTGATGTTGCTGCCAAAGGAGGGAATCCGTTGTTTCCTTTAAAGACCTTTACTACTTGTTTCTCTGGGCTGTACTATATTGTATTCTGTTATTTTGCTGGCTGTAGTTTTTCAGTTCTTTTGGTTGTTCTTTGAAATTTATGCCAGAGGCTGATCGGCGTTTTACAGTAGTGTTGTGCAGGTAACATGTAAAAGATATCTTCTCTTCTTGCTCAACTGAGTAGACTGCGTATGAGTGTGAATTGTAACCTAGGCGTTAAAAAGTAAACTAAGCAGACGGGCAGTTCTTGAGTGTACTATGAAATATAATCCTACTGGCGCCACTACTCCATGGCTTCTCCAAACCCCTCCCATACCCACTGCACTGTCTCAGTCACGGCTGAGGCCACCATCCTCTGAGCCTGTTGGTGCCTTGCAACTACCTCCAGAGTCCCCTTGGATAACATATCCTGAAAAGACTCCTTCTTCAGTTTAACAGCTTCCCTGACCTTCAGTGTCCACCACAATGTTTGAGGGTTTCCGCTCTTTGAGGCACCTTATGACCCTGAGGCCACAGCTCTCAGACGCAGCTTCAGCAAGGGAGGCTTTGACCATCGACCACTCTGGTTCAATGCCCCAACCTCCACAGGGATGGCAGAGAAGCTCCGTGGTGGGCGTTGAAGGCCACCTGGACAGGGGCCTCCTCCAGACATTCCCAGTTCAACCTCACTACACTTTTAGGTTTACCAGGTCTGTCTAGAGGCTTCCCCCACCATCTGACCTAACTCCCTACCAGATGGTGATTAGTTGACAGCGGTGCCCCTCCCTTTACCCTGGTGTCCAAGACATGCGGCCTTAGATCAGATTATATGGTAAACATAATCGATCATCAACCTTTGACCTAAGGTGCTCTGGTACCAGGTACATTTATGAGCATCCTTATGGTTGAACATGGTGTTCGTTATGGACAATCTGTGACTGGCAATGACTTCTATCCAATGAAATACCACTCAGTTTCAGACCACGCTCCTCCAAGTATCTCCGTCATTGCCCACATGCACGTTGAAGTCTCCCAGTAGGACAATGGACTACCCCTATAGGAGTCCCATGCAGAACTCCATTCAGGGTCTCCAAGAAGGCCGAACACTCTGAACTGCTGTTTGGTGCATAGGCACAGACAATAGTCAGAGTCTCCCCCTCCATACCCTTAAGGCATAGGGAGAAGACCCTCTTGTCCACTGGGGTAAACTCCAACGTGCAGCGCTCAGTGTGAGGCTTGTGAGTATCCTCACACCTGCTTTCCCACTCCTTGGGCAACTCTGGAGAATAATAGAGTCCAACCCCTATCCAGGAGTCTGGTTTCAGAGCCAACACTGTGCGTGGAGGCGAGCCCCACCAGATTTAACCAGTAGCGCTCCATCTACCAAGTGCCAAACTGAAAAGAAATACAAAAAAATGAATTAATTACAAAAAAACAAAACAACAACTTTACACTTCACATCAAAGTGCCACCACAATGTTGTGTTAAATGGCTTTGTGAAATTAAATGGACGAAGAAGTTTGCTCCTGTTTCTGTTTATTGTGTAGATAAGACGTGAATCTACTGCATTTCGTGCTTTATTTCAAACATTTATTCCAAGTTTGACCCATTTTTTGAGAAAAATGAAAGAAACTAAAAGCCAACAAACTATATGGTGTTTGCAGTCATACAGGGGCTTGCTATGCCGGTTCAGATCCCCAACACTATAAAAGGTTAATTATTTGTTCTGACTGGCTTCTTGAATGCACTATTTCATTATAAATAATAAATGACCAACTCAGTACTGTAAAATAGATTAAATCCCCTCATTTCACTTCTTTAATGGTTATGTAACATTTTAGCACCAATTACTGCACAGGTTCTCAAAACTCCCTTGACAGAAACTGTGGTCCACTTAAAATTATTTCTACCAGTCTTAATTGATGGGTCACAATACAAAGTGCAATGTTTTAATCTGAACAGGTCCAAAATGGTCTAGATGTTAGGACTCTAATTTCACAGTGCTTAACAGGAACAGTTTTGTATCTCAGCTGTCTTTTCTGCTATAATGTCCTTCACTCTGTACTAGCAAGGTCTAAACTAGACATCAACCTTGTACATAATGCAAACAGTACCAATTTAAACTCAGTAATGAATAATGGGTACTTATATGCTCCATATAACACCTAAAATAGTATTACAGTAAGTCATAACACCTTTATAGCTGTACAAAGAGGTAGTAGTAATTGTTGAGCAGCATTCATTGCACCAGGCATTTGTCTTTTGAGCAGGTCTTTTTCACAGAAGACAATATGACATGTCACAGTCACAACAGTGCAGGTGTAAATATAATGCTCATTCAGCTGGTTGAGTTTCAAGGTTCTGTTAGTGTTAATGCTAACTTCCTGATATCACACACTTCAATTAAATGAGTCATTGTTAATGTCATCAATAACTTAACATTCGATATGGCGAGGTAAGCCATCCTCGGGTTTCTAGTAGGTACTGTTCTATTCTATTAGGTACTTTATTTTAGAGGCTTTTATATATATTTTTTTTTATATATTTCTATTGTATTTGTCAAAATTCTCCTCACATTCCAACAGCTATCAATTCAGCAAATACAATGACATAAAGGAAAACAAATCTGGTAACTCTGGTGATCTGCCTGCACACTCTATGTGTATGACTAAAGTCTCTCTCAAGGCTAAGTGGATATATCACTAAGGATACAGAGAGTTAGTATGGCCAATTGCACGTAAATGGCATATAAAATGCAGTCAAAATTTCCCTGTTCTTACATGTTAGATGGATATGCTAGACTTGTCCTCCAAGCAGTAGTCTGAGAGAGTCTGGTGATGTGTTTGTTGGAAGTGGCTTCGGAGGGTACCTCAAGGGAAAGAGAAAGAAATTTTTGGGGTATTTCATCTAGCATATCCTCACAGGTTTCTCCAACCAAATCCCAACTTTAGGGACTGATTCCTAAGCACAAGCCATTAAATGGATTTGGTTTTTGCAACGCTTACTATAAAAGATTTGCAATGCACTAACTTACGAGCCAAGCTACAAAGTGGATATCAAATAATAAATGGTTAAACTGTGGGAAATGTCTGTCTTTTGGTCCTTGAACAGTGGTGTTTGTTTAATGTTTAAGTTTCACTGGTTTCATGATTTAAATCAGGCTATACTAAAACTAAAGCTGTGTAATTATGATGTTAACCTTTCACTTTTGTTAAACCAAAAAAAAAAAAGCTGATATGTGTTATGTTGTTTCAAATATGTTTATTAGGAAACCAAACAATTAACAAAGAAGTTGGCAGATGGCAGTTATGTTTCCTTGTTTTACAGAAAATAAAAAAATAATCCCTAATGACTATGACAAAATGACAAAAATGAATGTAAGTAAACCAATATCGACCTGCAACAACAAAATTCACAAGACAAAAAAAAAAACAACACAGCAACAATACCTACTCAGGATTTGCCTTTTCAAAATTAGGAAGATGTGTTCTAATACAATCTCTAATTTGGAGATATCTGAAAAACTGGTTCTTTGGCAATCTATATTTTTCTTGGAGTTGCTGGAAAGACGCAAACGCCCCTTCTATGTATAAGTTGCCAACAACACATATCCCTAATCGCTTCCATGTAGTAAAGGCCCCATCTAAGGCAGAGGGAGTGAAGGAGGGGTTTGCTGATATAGGTAACAGAAATGAAATTGCCTTGAGCTTGAAATGGCTCCTTAGTTGTTTCCATATCCTAATTAAAGTGTAAATTACAGGGTTATGTTTGAAGCAAATTTTATTGACTGGAGCGGGTGATAATATGATTGCTCTAATAGAGTATGGTAGGCAGTCCTCCCGTTCCATCTCTAGCCCGTCGTGTGGTGATGGGTTATCATCTAACCAATGCACCAGAGAGCCAATCCCAGTCGCCCAGTAACATAAAATAAAATTTGGAAGTGCTAGCCCCCCAACAGTTTTATGTTTACAAAGATGGTCCTTTTTAATTCTGTGAGACTTGTAATTCCATATGAAGGGGAGAATGATTCAGTCAAGTTTACTGAAAAAAGATTTGGCAAGATATATAGGAAGGTTTTGAAAAAGGTAATGTAGTTGAGGGAGAAAAATCATCTTTATAGCATTGACTCTACCCAGTAGAGAAATTGGGAGTGTTCTCCAAAATTGTATATTGCTAGTTAGCTTGTTTAACAAGGTGGGGAAGTTGGCCTTGTATAGATCGTTATACTTCTTTGTGATTACTATTCCCAGATAAGTTATAATGTCTGATGCTATTCTAAGAGGGAGCTCTTTGAGCCAGTTTTGAACAACACCTTGCACTGGTAAGAGCTCGCTTTTGCCCCAATTAATCTTGTACCCCGAGAAACTACCAAACAAATTAAACATTTTTAATATTGAAGGAATAGTAATCCCGGGTTGGGTGACATATAACAAAATGTCATCAGCGTACAATGAAATTTTATTCTTGGTATATTCTGTATTGTAACCATGTATATCTGGATGCGAGCGAATCGTTTCGGCCAGCGGTTCTATGGCTAAGGCGAACAATAGAGGGCTGAGTGGGCAGCCCTGCCTCGTGCCCCTGCCCAACAGAAAAGGATCAGAGAGAGTTTTGTTAGTAAGTATTCTGGCTCAGGGGCATGACCCGGTCGAATGCCTTTTCAGCATCCAGGCTGAGGATGACAAGGTCTTTTTGGGGATGTCTGGGAGAGTGCATGAAATTTAATAAATGTCTAAAGTTGTGGGAGGAGTTTCTTTGGGGGATAAACCCAGTTTGGTCAGGATGAACCAACTTGCACATAAGTGTATTAAGTCTTCTGGCCAGCGTCTTAGCTAGGATTTTTTGATCCGAATTTAATAATGAGATTGGCCTGTAAGAACCCACTTCCTCTAAATCTTTCCCCTTTTTGGGGAGGAGGGTGATAGTGGCTTCAGTCAGCGTCTGAGGTAGTACTCCCTCATCATACGACTGAGTGTACATTTTGCGCAAATAGGGGGCCAACATTCCCCCAAACTTTTTGTATATCTCGTTGCTGAGTCCGTCAGGAACGGGACTTTTGCCGTTTTTCAAAGAACCAATGGTTGCTAATAATTCTTTACATGTGATGTATGCTTCTAAAGTATCGCGGTCCGCTTGATTCAATGATGGGAGATCGCATTTATCTAAAAATGACTGCATTGTTTCTTCTACAGAATTAACTTCAGAAGTGTATAGTGATTCATAAAACTGTCTAAATCTGTCATTATATCTTTAGGAGATGTAAGGATATTACCTGAACGTGACTTAATTTTGTGGATAGCCCTGTCGTTTTCAAGTTTCCGTAATTGTCTCGCTAATAGTTTGTGTGGCTTATCGCCAAATTCGAAATACCGTTGTTTTGTGAAAATAAAGGCTGTGCAGATTCTATCTGATAGTATCTTATTAAGTTTATATTTAAGAGTAGAAATTTTTGTGTGTTTTTCTAATGAGGGGTGCAAGGCATTTTCCCTATCGAGCTGACGGATTTCCTCTTCGAGTTCTAGTTGTTTTGCTTTATTACGTTTCTTGAGGGATGATTGGAAAGAAATAATATGCTCTCTTAAGTAGGCCTTAAAGGTTTCCCATAACAATTTGGGAGATGTTTTTTCATTGTCGTTAGTTTCAAAGAATAGCTTAATGTTTGATTCCAGATATTCGCAGAGCTTTTTATTTGTGATGAGCTGAGGATTGAATCTCCAATTGCTCTGGGCAGGCACATTTTCACCAAGCTGTAATGAAAATGATACCGGGCTATGATCAGAAATAATAATGTTGTGGTATTTTGCATTGTAGGAAAGTGGTAGCAGCTTGCCATCAACCAAAAAAGTCTATCCTAGTATAGCTATTGTGTACTTTAGAGTGAAAGGAATATTCCCTACCAGAAGCGTTAGAAATCCGCCACACATAAAAAATATTCATATTTTTAATATAGGAACTCAGCAGGTTGGATGCTTTGGAAGGTTCCACCCTTTGTGAGTAAGATCTATCCAAGTAAGTGTCTAAAATTAAATTAAAATCCCCACCAATTATTAAATTAGTACTGGAGATATCTGGGATTAAATTTAAAACTTTTTTGAAAAATTCTGGATCGTCATTGTTTGGTCCATATATATTCAATAATGTTACAGGTGTAGAGTGAAATTCCCCCACAACCATGACATATCTCCCGTCCCTGTCTGCTAAGATAGATAAGTGTTTGAATGGAACCCCCCTACGGATTAAGATGGCTGTGCCCCTTGCTTTTACTGAAAAGTTGGAATGGTAAATATGTTGTATCCACCTGCACCTAAGCCTAGAGTGTGAATTGTTCTTCAGGTGGGTTTCCTGCAAGAAGATTACGTCAGCCTGCAAGGATTGGAGGTGTGAGAGCACTTTACCTCTTTTAACTGGTTTGTTAATGCCGTTAACATTCCATGAGCAGAATGTTACGTCATCCCTCTTCTTGTTAATGTTGTGTATTATGTAAGGTGACTGCAGGCATCCATTGACAGACTATCTCCCCACTCCACTGGTAGCTATAAGTTCGATGACACTCCATCCGCCCTCCCACCCAAGCCCACTCCCCTCCCACCCAAGAAACAGCTAAACAGAGAAAAAAGAAAAACATCAACAAATAGCAAATAACAATAAAACGTAGTCTAACCTCTCTAACAGAGAAGAAACTCTAACAACCGACTGGTTGAACTCTTGATCCTACAGTAGCTAGTAGCCCTACAGTTGTTAAATTTGAAACAAAACCTATTCAATTATAAAGGGGATTAACTATCCCCTTTTAACAGCATTGAAAAGACATGTGAACGTCGAGTCTTAGCAGACTATATTGAAATACAAACCTTCAGGTCTTATACTTGTTCATGAACCCCCTGGGACTTACATGGTGACCCCTCCTCACCGTTTGTGACTTAAAGCCATGCTGTCTTAGTTGTGCAATAAAGTCCAAGAAAATAAAGTATTTGTCCAAGAAATCAAATGTCCAAACTAGCAGATGGGCTAGATAATCTATCAGACAGACAGACAGGCAGGCATTAAAAAAAAGAAAAAAAAAGAAAAGAAAGAAAAAAAAAGAAAAAGATAAATAAGTAAATAAACTAATTATATTTCACATTGTAACAGGGATGGGGGGGGGGCTGAGATCCAGGCCTATAACAGTTAAATAACAGTTTTAATAGTAGTAAGGCATCGGTGTGTTCCCTAGATTTTCAAAATCAGCGACCATTTAATTAGGGTAGTGTTGTTACCACGGTTGTAGTTAAATATGTTGTTATGTTGAATTGTCCATGGGTGACAATACCTCGCTGGTCTAGTTATTGTTTACCTCCAGTATCTCTCAGAGATGAGTGAGCCAAGTTCTAAGAAGTACGTCTCAGGTGCATCTCTGTCCGAAGTGGCGTTCAGCATACAGGCGGGCCTCCTCAGGATCTGTGAATGTGGTCTCCTTACCATTGAGTGTCACTCTAAGCTTGGCTGGGTATAAGAGGCCAAATTTAACTCCAGGTTGATCTCGCAGCAACTTCCTGGCCGGGGTGAAGGCGGCTCTGCGTTTAACAACAGTGGGTGGGAGGTCTCTGAAAACTCGGGTTCGCTGTCCCCGATACATCAGATTTTGGGATTTCATGACCTTCTGCGGAATGCTCTCCAGTGTTTGACAGTAGTGCACCCTTAAGATCAGGTGACGAGGAGGCTCGCCATCGCCGGGACGCTGTCTCAGGGCTCTGTGGGCTCGGTCGATCACTGGTTTTTCATCCAGCTGTAAAACCTCCATAAGCAGCTGGGCAACGAAATCCCTGGCTTTTTGACCCCTTTGTTCTCCTTCCTTGACTCCTGCAATTCTCAGATTCTGACGTTTAGATCGTCCCTCTAAGTCTAAACACTTCTCTGACAGTTGTTCAATTTGGCTGTGTAGCTGTTTAACTCTAGCTTCGAGGTCCACAACAGTATCGGAAGTAGCAGTACACTTCTAAACTTTTCAACGTCTCATTTTGGGAGTCCAGTCGGTTATTTACTACGGAGAATGCGGCGTCGCTTTCTGTTTTAAAAGCAGCCATTTCAGTTCTCAAAGTTGTACTCACAACAGTGATCTTTTCGTTGATTTTGTCGCAGATGTCCGACTTAGCATGGGACAGCTCCGCTTGTAGTGATGCTATGGTTGCCAGCACCGCCTGGATGTCCGTACTCTGCGTGCTTGACGCCGGGTCCTCACTCCCACTCTGGACCGCTGCTTCGGTCGGGCCTTCATCGTCGTTCTGCGTATCCCAGGATTTCCCCGCTCGCGTCGGCATTTTTCCTGTGCAGTGGTTATTTAGGATTTACGGTGGAAAGAAAATGGTAACCGGTGTGTCAAAAGTTACATAGGTTTTGTTTTAAATGTAGTTTTAACATGAAATCTGTAGGAGCTGCAGCGAGACGCGACCTATCTCCTCATTGCTCCACAGCGCCCTCCTGATATGTGTTATGAAAAGTCTACTGTCGTGTTAGAAACCTGTGGGTGGCTTTTAAAAGACTTATCCTACAGTGTTTATATGAATCTGCCCGTTGATCCATGTGTCCCTCTCTGTCTAATAATTACATGTTAATTAATTTAATGTAACTGGTGAAAAAAATCATCTAATGCACTATGTCAGTTAGATGCATCTTTCAAGGTGGAGAGTTTTCTGGCATAGGCGAGTTGTGAGTTGCACCATGAATTAATCAGCCTACTTTAAATGTCAATATGACAACTTGAAGAGGGTTTAAGAGGATTTGTCACACATACAGATCAAGACATGTATGGTTGTAAAATGTCTGAACATCAAACAACCATTTGCTTTTTGACTTTCTTGCATGATAACATATGCTTTAGTATAGTTAGCTTGGTTAAATGCAACAGCATGAGACGAATTGGTTGGCTCAAATTGGAAGAGGCTGATTGAACAGGAGCAGAGTTTTGGTTTTGAATCAACAGACACCAAACTTTGAATTTTTGATTGGCTTTATTCATATTACGTATGTGGATCGGGGATAACCATGCCAAAATCAACCCTGCTTTAGGAAACTATACCAAAAACTTTAAATGGCAAAAATTCAATCTGGATTGAGGTTAATGAAATTTTTTAAGCTTCTTATTATGCATGCAAGACTCTAAATTACATACTAAAAAAGTTTTTGATGATTTGGGTTCCCAGAGGCTTTAATGACACTCATGAATTAATGAGGTGATTGTGAACAGCTGATGGGAGTATCAGAGCAGGGGGCGGACCACATTTTCTTTTTCCTGGCATGAGATGGCCAAGGTGGATTTTTTTTTACTGCTTGAAAACCTTTGCACCTAATGTTTGCGCCTTGCGCCCCCAGGTGAGCATAGAATAGGGGCCTTTGTCTCAGAGTGAAACAGAAGCTCAATAGGAATTGATTATTCTTTGTACATCCACACATGATTTTTGTCATGACAAGTTTCATAATTTTAAAAAAGATCTGCTTTGCAATTGCTGCTTTGCTTTCCCTTTCAGGAAAGACAATGTTTTTACAAGCACACAGATACACACAATGTAAAGTCCACAGGATACCTTAAAATCAACTGTATCACTCCAACTTATCTCATTAGATAAGATCTGTCTGTGTATTACATATAATGGATTACTTGGTACTGAGTTATGCTGTAATCTTAATTCTCCTATAGTTCTATTCTATACAAGAAATGCTTTACATAGAAACACAAGTTAACTAAAAGGAAGGGAAAAGATTAAAAAAAAAATCTTTAAAGTCATTCATAAATAAGCCTCCAGGTTGCCCCCCTCCTCTGTATTCCAAGGTGATTTATAATTACAATGAATCTAACACTGGTGTCATTCTATTAATTACATTCTGCCCTGTGAAGGAAATGTGAAGACATCCATTTAATCTCTTAGTGAATTATCCAATCATCAATCCTCCATACTGTAACAGTTCTGAACACAGAGATGTGGACTCGGAAGGCAGTGCAGTTGAAATGATCAATCATTTACTTAGCAGGAGTTCAAAGCAGAGTTTGTCAACATGAAACCTCAAGGACATCATTCATCAAGGGAAAGCTCTTTATCATGAAAATGATATCTTAAGTCTGCCTTGAAGGACTTACTTTATATTTGGCGTGAACATCCACTTGTACTTAAAGGATGAGCTGCTTAGATTTTGGAGGTCAGTGGTTACTGTGACATCACAAAATTTTTGGCCAATACTAGAATATGCTAATTATGTGAAATGACAACAGCAACAACATGTGACTGACATGTATAGTAAAGTGATGACATTTTCTATCCATAACATCAGAGGTCTACTCTGTACCATGGACACATTTCCAGTCAGAATGTTTCTTAATGTTCTAACAAGCACTAATATTTTTAACATTACAATTCATAATTTACTTGGAAGGCAAACAACAGTTCTGAAACACACATTTCAATTTTCAATGATTAAACCATGTGTAGAATGTAAATAAACTGCCAGAGTGCATAAAAAACACAATGAAGTTTGTTTTGATCCTACCAGTCCTCTGTATTCTTTGTAAACAGTCTCTATGTGAAGTCAACATTTATTTCTTAAGTCTGAATACTGAATAGACATGGATGTTAACTGCAACTCGATTGGTTCATAGAGGCATACAACAGGGGGCAGTAATTTTAGTACTTTTAGGCATCTGTTTTCCAGTTCCCAAACTGAGTTTCATATATATATATATATATATATATATATATATATATATATATATATATATATATTTTTTTTTTTTTTTTTTTTTTT
>JAPQLA010221784.1:0-16073 GCA_029822935.1 Naso vlamingii
ATATATGAGACACAGGCGGACAAGACATAATAAGGAGCTGCTACACTGTGACAGGGAATATATGAAGAGGATGTGGGAGCTATGGTTACTTTGAAACCCAACATCCAAGCTAATGGAGAAACAGCTGCTCACCCAGTGTTCCAACATCTGCAAGCGAAAGTTGCTATCACAGCTAGAGATTGATGAGGTGCAAAGGTCCAAGGTACAAAGATGCTACAGCAAGTTGGAGCCAGGATGAAAGGTCAGGGGGGAGATTTCATCACGGCCACACTCCGAGGTTGGGCACCAAGCCCCAATAACATCTAAGCCTGACCGACTTAACACAATGGCAGCTGACCTGAGAGATAAGATCATAACAAAGCTAGAGTCCTTGGGGAACTCAACACTCTGCCACTTGCCAAGGCTAAGAGACAAGGTACCATCAGAATCTCTGTTGGAGGACTTGAACGTAGCACTGCTTACTAGCCCTACCAACACCATCACTGAGACCAACAAGCTGATGTATGCAACAGCACACACTATCCTAGAGATGCTTGGCTACAAGATAAATAGCATAAGCCATAGGGAGCATTGCCACCCATGGAAGTGAAGGCTAGAGGCAGAAATCAAGGCAACACGGAGAGAGGTAAGCCAACTATCAGAGCTACAGAAAGGTGTGGTAGGGAAAAAACAACTGCCTGAGAAGTACAACATCCTGTCCATAACAGAGGCACTACAGACTGCCAAGCAAAGGCTCACAGTCCTGGCAGGCCGCCTAAAGAGGTACACTAGAGAGGTAGAAGCCAGGAGAATAAACAAGATGTTCTCCACCAATCCGTCCAAGGTCCACTTTCAGTGGCAGAGTGGTAAGATGACGGCAGGCCCACCCAGGGCTGAGACAGAGCAGTAGTGGAAGAACATCTGGGAGAAGGAGGCAACACATAACACCAGTGCCCAGTGGCTGGTGGACCTGGAAGCGGTACACAGCAATCTCCCAGAACAAGATTCAGTAACAATCACACTGGCAGACATCCAAGAAAGATGAAGAGCTGGACGGCACCAGGCCCTGACATGATCCACACCTACTGGCTCAAGAAGCTAACCACACTCCATAAACTCCTAGCAGCACAAACAAACCAGCTGCTAATGTCTGGGGCCCACCCAGAGTGGTTAACCCAAGGCCGGACAGTCCTCATCATGAAGGACTCCCAGAAGGGAACAATTCCATCCAACTACCGGCCCATAACCTGCCTCAGCAATACATGGAAGCTCCTGTCAGGCATCATAACGGCTCAGATGAGTAGGCATATGGCTCAATACATGAGCAGAGCCCAGGGCAGCAACACCAGAGGAGCCAAGCACCAGCTACTGGTTGACAGGGCAGTCTCGAGAGACTGTAAGATCAGGAACACCAATCTGTGCACTGCCTGGATTGACTACAAGAAAGCCTATGACTCGATGCCACACTCATGGATACTGGAGTGCTTGGAGCTGTATAACATCAACAGGACACTGAGAGCCTTCATCAAGAACTCAGGGGGACTGCAGAAGACAACACTAAAGGTCAACTCAAAACCGATTGGTGAAGTAAGCATCAAGTGCGGTATATACCAAGGAGATGCTCTGTCCCCCCTTCTGTTCTGCATAGGCCTGAACCCTCTCAGTCAGATAATCACAAAGAGTGGCTTTGGATACAGATTCAGAATTGGGACAATCATCAGCCACCCCTCAACATGGATGACATCAAGCTGCATGCCGGGAATGAACGAGACATCAACTCACTGATCCACCTCACCAGGCTCTACAGCAATGACATCGGAATCTCCTAGATAAATGTGGCCGGATGATATCAAAGAGAGGAAAGATGATCTCACCTGAAGGGATTGAACTACCAGAGGGCAACATAGCAGATGTTCAGAGCAGCTACCAATACCTGAGGGTCCCACAGGTAAATGGGAACCATGAGGAGGCCACAAGGAGGTCAACCACAGTCAAATACCTCCAGAGAGTAAGGCAGGTCCTGAGGAGTCAGCTAAATGGACGGAACAAGATCCAAGCCATCAACACCTACGCCTTGTCAGATACCTCGCTGGCATAACAGCCTGGCCAAATGAAGAGATAGAGGCCACCGATATCAAGACCAGAAAACTCCTCACAATGCATGGAGGGTTTCACATGCATTCCCGCTCCCTCAGACTGTACACAAAGCGGAAGGAGGGAGGCCGAGGATCAGTGAGCGTAGGAGCTGCTATCAGTGAAATAACAAACACCCAGGAATACATCAGGAAGATGGCCCCAGTGACAACCCACTAAGTCTCAGGCAAGAGAAACCCATCAGGGAGGAGGAGGAGCCTGTGGGGCTATCATGGCAGGACAAGCCCCTACACAGCATGTACCACAGACAAATAGAAGAAGTGGCTGATATCGGAAAAAGCTACCAATGACTGGAAAAGACTGGACTGAAAGACAGCACAGAAGCACTAATCATAGCTGCACAAGAACAGGCCCTAAACACAAGATCCATAGAGGCTGGGGTCTACCACACTAGACAGGACCCCAGGTGCAGGCTGTGCAAAGATGCCCCTGAGACAGTAAAGCACATTACAGCAGGGTGTAAGATGCTGGCAGGCAAGGAGTACATGGACCACCATAACCCAGTGGCTGGCATAGTGTACCGTAAAATCTATGCTGAATATGGACTGGAGGTCTCGAGGTTGAGATGGAAGACACTACCAAAGATGGTGCAGAATGACTGAGTGAAGATCCCGTGGGACTTCCAAATCCAGACTGACAAGATGGTGGTCGCTAACCAACCGGACATAGTGGTAGTGGACAAACAATGGACATGTGGCAATCCTGAATGACAGTAACATAAAGTAGAAAGAACAAGCGAAGCTCGAGAAATATCAAGGGCTGAAGGAAGAGCTGGAGAAGATGCAGGGATGCACTGTGGTCCCAGTGGTGATTGGAGCCCTCAGGGCTGAAACCCCCAAACTGGGAGAGTGGCTCCACCAGATCCCAGGAACAACATCTGAGATCTCTGTCCAGAAGAGCACAGTCCAAGGAACAGCTAAGATACTGCACAGAACCCTTAAGCTCCCAGGCCTCTGGTAGAGGACCTGAGCTTGAAGGAGACAAAGACAGGCAAAGGTGGGGCAAGAAAGTGAATTTTTTCTTTTTTTTTCTTTTACACAATAGAACGTACTTTATTAATCATCTAAGGGAAATTCAGAAGACTGGCAGCTCAACTGCCATTGGCTAGAGAGTTACAAAGCCTAATGGCCATAGGTATGAATGATCTTCTGTATCTCTCAGTCCTGCAGCGCAGAGAGATAAGCCATCCACTACTGCTATTTCTTTGGTCCATAAAGATGTTGTGAAGTGGAAGATCAGTGCAATTTAGAATGGCCTCTACCTTCTTCTGTGTTCAACTCTCTACCACAGCCCCCAGTGAATCCAACCTGGTTCCAATCACAGAGCCAGCACTTTCCACCTGTTTGTCAAGTCACCTTGCATCCTAATGCTTTATACTGCCTCCCCAGCAGACTGTGGCATTCAATAATACACTTGCCCCCACAGACTGATAAAACATCTGCAGCATCTTTCTGCAGATGTCTAAGGATGTGAGCCTCCTTAAGAAAAAGAGGCAGCTCTGCCCCCTTCCATAGAGTGCGTCGGTGTTAAGGGACCAGTCCAACTTGTAAACCACTAATCCCGCATGGATGTGATGTGCTAAAGTTGTTGTATGGCCTGGCTTAGGCTTAGCCCTTTGTAAAACATGAATAAAGACATAAAGAAAATGCGGTGAATGTTATAGAACTTAATTTTATTATGTGGGAAAGGACATTTCCTAGGTGCAATCGTAATTTATTTAAAATTTAAAAAAAAAAAAAAAAGATTTACAGGAGTTACATAGAACACTATAAATCAGTAGTGCAACAGGAGCTTAAAAACTTAAATCTGGGAAAATCTTATCGAAATCTAAAGTTAAGTTACTGCTAATACAGACTGAACATTGTCTGTAACTTCACATTAAAAGCATTTAACCGGTGAAAAGTGAGTTGACTTTTATTTTGAAAGAGACTAGTCTCAGGATACACAATGTGTTCAGAAGTGTAGCTAGCTCATGTTATCCGTTATCAATCTTAAAAAAAAAAAAAAAAAAAAAAAGTATTTATGTAAAAAAATAATGGGCATTTTCAGCATTTGTTGAAAGCAGATCAATTTTAAATGTCTGGGAGTAGTTTTATAAGTTTTAAAAAGAAGAAAGAACTGTTAAATGAAAAGCTGCAGCCAGGTAAGCTAACAAGCTCCTTCTACTTCACTCAAATTGTCAAGTTCTCTATTAGCATGTTGTTCATAAGGTGCTTTTTGAGTTTAGTCCTCAGCCATCATCCTGCTGGTCAAATCTCCCTAATCTCATCCTCTTCTTTAGTAAAATGTAACCGTGTCCCCAGCAACTCCATGCTGCTCTCTATTACAAAGGCTCGCCTGCAGCAGGATGTAATTGTACGCATGCCGCCTTAGACGTAATGCTGCACACATACAATCTAGGTAAACTGATCAGTTGTATGGATCGGACCCATTGACACTGATACTCAGTCTAGCTATTTAGTCAATATTGAACCAGTACATCCCCATGTGTTTGTGTGTGTGTGTGTTTCTACACAGTTTGGCAATGTTACATGAATCCGTTCAGAAGTTATGCACCTTTTTGTTACAGGCCACTCCCACTGCCACACGCCCTTATTGCCAGTTGGCCTGAACAGTTAATTGACTGTCCTTTGGCTCATGACCAACCTTTCCACTAAATCTTGTGCAAGTCTGTGAATCCATTTGGAAGTTATTATAGGAATGCCTGCCACGCAAATTTGCATGAACACAAGCACACACCTTCACACACACACACACACACACTTGACTTCCATGTCAAATTGGCAGTCCTACAATAGACTGAAAAAAGTGCGATGTATTGCCTTTCTTATAGCATTGCAATATATCACATTGTTTGTATCTTGATATGTATCGTATCTCCAGATTCTCGCTTAAACACAGCCCTATTAAAATGTCTGTCGAGGAACACATTGCAAGACAGTTTGTCTCCTTCACGGACCACTACTTCTTTGATTTCACATACATACTTACTAAAGCACTGGTTTTAGTTGATCGTGTCGGTCTTGATTGGTGTGTTGGTGCCAGCCTCAAACCAGTCTTCTGTCTTTTTTTTTTAATCATAATTTCAACAGCTTCTATTTTGCAAATTCTGTGTGAACTCATTAGCCCACATAAATACAGCTCATCTTTTTCAGCAACATGCAGGTAGCAGCCTGTGTATGCTGTATTTACATAGGCTCATACTGCTGGTTTGAGCTGTCACATCTGTTATGTTTAAAATATTTTTTAAACTTTCCTATCAGCTGTCTTGCTGTAGTAAAAGCTGTCACAGTCTAGAGCTATTATCAAGAAGAGCACAAAAAAATATGATTTTCTTTATTTGTATATCTCTACTATGCAGAAATCAGCAAGGGAAAAGCCTCTTGGACCTTGGACCTGTGGATAGTTTGATCCAAAATTCAACATCAGTTTTTGCAGATTTTAATAAAATGCAACATTTCAACACCATAAAAATAAGAATGACATTCATGTTCATTTTTGTTGTTTGTACTGTCTGAACTCTTTATATTGCACTTTTCATTCTTTCACACTGAAGTACTGTGACCGTTCCCTGCTCACGTTGTTTCCTTTACGGCAGCAGGCACCTGGGCAGGGGGGCGGAGACTCGGTTGGCAGCACCTGGGCCCGATGTTGTCGGCTGACTATAAAGCCTCGCCCTTCTGGCCGCGAGCTCTCTCTCTGACTCTCTTAACACCAGCAGGGCGCACTGACTCTCCCTGCTGTCTTACTTGTTTGCATTATCTGTTCGGCATCCAACATCCCTCGCACACATGCATGCTCGCACCCGCACTACTGATTTAACTGACAACCACACCTCATGACCCCATGTTGTCCTTGTTATATTTTGCCTAAGTTAAATAAATTATTACTTTTGGTTTGTCTATCGCGTCTCCTCTCTTTTGTCATGGCTGTTGAGCCAGGTCGTGACAAGTACATCCCTCCATCTATCATTTGCAACAGCTTATACTTTGCACGGATGTGGGGAGTTGAAGCCCACTCCAGCCGACAATGGGCAAGCAACTTTTTTCATGTAAGTTATTCAATTTTTAGGTGTGGCCTTAAGTATCTTTGTAACAAGCTGTAATGAGATGCCTTCACAATCTGTCTCTACTGATGTATTATGCTGGATATTAAGCTAATGCCATGCATGAACGAAGAAAGGTGTTTTGTAGCTCACAGGACCCGATTCAAGGTATTGGCCTTCAACTTTGACTCGATATCCTTCACAGACTTTGGTGCATAACAATTTTAATGTTTATATGCAAGAGAAAATACAAGACTCCAGAATGAGTTAGTGTGGTCCCAGAGTGTGGAGTAATGTTTATTTCATTGCCATTTCCATTTCTTGAAACAGTAACTGCTGCAGACCAGAGAAATGAATGAGTACAATCTTCAAATAATTGGTTTCGTCAACGGATCAATTTAGTTTGGAGGAGAGTGAAAACCAAGTCACAGCTGATGTAGTTTACTATAAAAGTGCTAACAGTTTTTGAGATGATCACAGTATAACCTGAATAAGCTACTCTGTAACTCAGTAATAGCTTTTAATAGCTTGGGCATAAGCAGTTTGGACGTGTGGTACTTATGAGTCTGGGTGATTATAAATAGTATACATCCCTCAATTGTATCTCTTTTTCTTGTTTACAATCTAATGTCGTCTTAGAGTCTCAGTCACTGTTCGTAAAACCATCTACTTCCTCGTGTGATCTGTTGTGCTCAAGCTTTTTTTAAATCAAGCTTAACTCTTAAGGACATTACTTCTCATGCATCCCTGTGTGTACAGTGAGCTATGGATAAGCAAAGAGGATTTTTGTCACTGAAGCAGAAACTGGCAGAAACAGGAACTGAGCCATGTTGGTACTGGAGGACTTCCTGTTATTTGGGATTTTAGTCCCATGTGTGTTTTGTTTGGCACATCTGCAGGTTTAATGAAATCAGTCTTTCATTTAAATTTACAGATTTGAGCTGGCTCGTTCACTGAATATGCTGAAATGAGCCTCGAATTTGCATGTAAAATGCTATCAAAGCTTGCATTGATAATTTCCAGTTCCTCCATTGTCTCAACCATAAAAGAGCAGGAAAATGTAGTGATTTTGAAAAACATCAATTGACATGCGGATGTTAATGTTTATGTTAGTGTTTATGTTACAAAATAAACAATATGCTTAGTAAAATTGGTTATGTCCAGGAATTATTACTTGACAAAATACAGATATTGCAAATCTGTATGGAATTTCAGTTTTTAAAATTATTTGAACACATATGTCCAGAAGTTACAGCATTCTTAAAGATTTACACATTTTGTTTAGCAAAATAATCTTGCAAATTAACCCCTCTTCATGATTTCATAAGCCTAATTATTACTGCCAGAAGTAAAGTGAAACAATTTGGTTTGGGCTGGCAAATGACAACACAGAGGTGGAATCTTTTTAAGGACTGACTGCTAATGGAAGTTGTGCAAAGGAGTTTCACACTAATATGAGATTATTAATTATGCAAGTAATTTCTATCAGCTGTTAATAGATGCTGTCCTCTTTTAAAAGGCTGCAAAAAATGTGTGAAACCAAGGAAAAAGTGTTAATACGTTTACAAGAGAAGACTATTGCTCTGCTAAATATGTGATGATTAAGATCACACGGATCCCACTTCATTCCAGCTCTTAAGACTATCCTACAAAGCAATGAGACTGACAGTAATGAAATCATACTTTATTTTTAATCTTTTTAGCATGCACTGAAGTTATAAATGTTTCTGGGAAACATACAGTATAGAGTGCCTTAGTCACACCCCTTCCGGTGGACCCATGGGACCTTATTATGGACAAAATGTAAACGGTAGTCAGTGGGGAAAGGAAAATTAGTTTTTGATTGTGTTTGACTGAATTACATATATGATGTTTGTCAATTTAAATGGTATTTTTTCATGCAAAGAAAGTCTATGTTTGTCATTAAATTGCTGATGTGTTAGCTTGTGAAAATACGTAATTATAAAGACTGCAACACCAGTCATGTAATTGATATCATAACATTTTCCCTCCTCTGAATGACAGAACCAACTAACTCCCCCCTCGAGTAGCTGCAGCTCTCAGCATGACCTGATTTCCAGTGGATTTCACCTCTTTTAATACTTTTTCCCTCATCCTGGAAAAATGCTGTGAAATCTGCAAGCTGACGGCCATGTCTGTATTGATGACGTATACTGTCCAAGACGAGACATGTAGTTCACTGAGCATTTTCACAAAAAACGATGTTTTACGTTACTGTTGGATGACAAAATTTGACTTTCTTTACATGAAAAATTATCTTTTAAATTACCAACCCTCGTATGTGTAATTCAGGGCACGACCAAACAGGGTAAAAACATTTGCCCCTCTCCACTGACTACCGTTCGTATTTTTACTTATTTAAGCGCCCATGGCCCGAAGTAGAGGGGCATGACTCAGGCATTCTATACATTCACACTGAGGTTCAAAACTTGCATAGGCCTTATGATGATAAATATGCCAAAGCTTTAGAAATGGAGATACAAGGCTTTGTTGTTTAAGGTGTCAATAACATTAATGGACTGTGCATATAAGGGGAGAGGGAAAGAACGGGACGACCGTTATACATTTTTTTCTTGTAGAATAGTTGAACCTGAATTGATATTCTTAGGGCTGTCAAACGATTACATTTTTTAAAAAGTATGATTATCTGCAAAATTTCAATAGTTAATCAGGATTAATCACATTTTTAATTGCATGTTTAAAATTATATTATTTCACTACAGTTTTTAAGTCCTTAACCATGTAAAGCAATTCTTATCAGTGTAACTTGTTTGGGAATCAGATGCCAACTGGGGTACGTGTCTTGCATAGGTCTGGTGCAGTAGCAAGGTAGAGATGGGCAAAAACAAAAAAAGAGAGAGGCGACGCTTGCCCACCGCTAATTAGCTTAGCTCAAACAATGGTAGTCAATGGGAAGTGCTAGCTTGCCTCCACCTAAAGTCATCTAATAAACATTCCAACATCTCTTAACACTCCTGTGTGCTTCTTGTGACTTGTTTAGTCACCACATTATGTTATTTTTAGACTCAGATTAGCACTTTACGTACCATTTAGAGTTGTTGTAAAGTTTATTTGATGATTCTAGGTGGAAGCAGACTAGCACTTGTCACCGACTACCAGTGTTTGAACTACGCTCTTTAGCGGTGGGTGAGCTCTGCCTGTCTCTCTCTTCTTACAGCATGCACAGTCGAAAGAGTGAAATCTATCCTCTTGTCTGGAACTCTGGAGAAAGGCAAATGACAAAAAAAACCCACATGCCATTCAGAAAGGTATTGCTGTTGTTTTTCTGCCAGTAAGAAGCAGGAAACTGCTACAACGGCTTGACTAAGGGTGTGTCAAAGGGACAAAATAGCAGTACGCGATCAATGTGATTAAAAAATAAAGCATTTATCATGGCCTTTTAATCAACCGTGATGAACACGTTAATGCTGACAGCCCTAGTTATTTTTGATATGAGGATACCACACCAGCAATATTAGCTGGCTCCAACTCCTGCAACTCTCCAAAGGATGAGTGGGTATCGCTAATGCATGAATGGATGGATGGATGAGTTAACTGGGTCAAATCATGTCAATTCTTTTTGCCTTGCTTTCTTAGTTGTTTATTAAAGAAGCTGTACCAGTACTGTGCAAAATATTCATGCCAAATCTAATACATTTTTTTTTAAAAGACACAAGTTTACTTAAAAATGTAATGGGCATATGTACATCCGTCAGTCATGTGTCAGTTGATTCATTCTCACAGACAGGGTGGGAATAAAGGAATGCCATGTGACTGCCTGCCCACCATTATGCCAAACACTCAATAATCACATTGTCAATGCAAAGCTTATTGATCTCCTTCTACATGCATGTATGCCGTATCTGTATTCATAGCTTGGTGGGAGTGTTGGCTGCTAAGTAACAAGCTCTTGTTTTGTTTGCCTTTGGCCCATGTGAGACTGTGAATAAGCCCTTTGTGCTTGAACAACAAAGCAGACCCAACTGTAGGAAGGCTGTTTATTCATGTAATGCACAAATAATAATCAGAAGTCATCCACATACAGTACTCAACTGTTGCTGTGTTTCTGAGAATCTCTGAACTCCTTGGAATAGATCAGCCAGTGATGGAAAATCTCAATCGTATCGAAAGGATAAGAAAATGGATGACAGAAGTTAAACTGTTTTTTATAATCTGTAAAAAAAAAAAAAAAAAAAAAAAAGACCGTTTATGTTTTGCTTATTTTAATACTTAATTTGTGTGCTTGAGCAAAGCATCAGGATGCTAACAGTCAAACACTGTGACTATGGAATACAGCTCCTAACGCCTGCGTCCTCTACACTAAATTTATTTTCCATTGTTTATTCTTACATGTACTTAGATTTTAAAGCAACACTATGTAACTTTGACCAAACCCATGGCTTTGAAAACCAAAACTTAATGATGCAAATTTTAATATGCTGCTCAAAACAGTAATTTTAGTAAAATCAGAGCATTTTTTACAGAGAGAATATCCCCTGGTTTTCCCTTTGATGAAGTTCCTGAAAAAACAAAGAACAGCAACAGCAACAAAAAAACTTAATTTAAAATCTTAAAACTACTGCACACACAAATATTTTAAAACAGGCAACATGGTCAATACTCCCCAATTTGTTTTGTTTTTTAAAGGACAGTATTATTCCTGCTCGGTTGAGAGGTCTTAGATGACCAGTGGTAGAGGAATTATTCAGATAATTAGTCTAGGTAGCAATACCATACTATATGAATTACAATAAATATTATTATTATCATATTAATTATTATTATGTTACTAAATAATTCCAGTTCTCATTACTTATAATGGTCTCCATAAGTATTATATTTTTCTATTATTGAATAATTACTATTGATGCATTGGGATGTTCAGTCTTGGATACTGTACTTTGTTAAATCAGCGAGCAACAAATATAACAAATATTAAATATGAACAAGGTATATCTGTAATTTATTCCAGCAGCAGAAGTTTGTATGCAAACTTCCAGAATACAAAATAATATTTAGTACAATTTACAAAAACCCTTAATGGGACAGCTGTTTCAGAAACATGGATGGATGCAGAGAGGGGTTCAGATTTATTTCTACATGGAAATAGCTATCATTGCATCAGCAGAGAGAATGAAAGGGTGGTGTTGCGGCTCTGTTCTTGGGCCAAGGTCTCTCATTTAAGGTTGTTGATAACATTGTTGTCAGTGATGATGTGATGGAATCTATTACTTTCGAGATAAGAATGAAAAGAATGAAAATTGTAATTGTCGGCTGTGTGTGTAGAAAACCAGGATCCAACACTGAGACATTCACGGTCAGTATGGAAAGGTTATTTATCAAGCGAAAAGGTTGTTTGTGGCGATTTTAACATGGACTTGTTAAATCCAAATAAACATTAAAAAACTGATGAATTTACTGAAGTAATGTACAGTATGAGTTTTTTTCTGACATGTGCAAAACCAAGCAGAATAACATTCCACTGTGCCTTCCTAATCAATGATATATTTACAAACAATATGGAAAGCAACACGATAAGTGGATCATTAATGAATGGTATTAGAGAAGTGAACATTATATCTGTAACATTAGAACTTAAAGATTTTTATTGTAAAACACATGACAATAAAGGCTAAATTAAGGGTCCTAATTATTAGTTTTTTGGCATGTGATCGTGGTAAAATGCCCCACAAGGCATCAGTAATCAGGAACTGATGGACGACGTGGAGGCCACAACTGTCTGATGCACAGCAGATATTAATTCCTGATAGTGAACAACTTGTCGGGCATGGACTATCAAAGTGTACCATTTATTCATACTGAAGCAGTGTCAAATGCTGCGATAAATGATAATAATAATTACAGTTAAATCAAACATCATTTTCCTGTCATCTGTAGTTTTGAATGTGTTCAGCTCTTCACTGAAATGTGTAGCTGAGTTTAAGTTTTGTCAGCAACACAGATAATGTGTCATATGATCAATCTCAACATGTGTTGGGAGTTATCTCAACTGTGGGATGCTTTTGTTTGGTGTGTCCTATGTGTAAATTGAGGATTTGGATTTGATGGCAACAAGATCAGTGACATGTTGACAGAGATCAGACTGCACCATGGAGTGTTGGCCACCAGACTGCAAAGATGTTACCAGACAATGACAGTGAATTACTGCCTACTGTCTCCTGCCAGCACCCCTTGCCAATGCAGGCAACAAGTGAATACCTTACTGCCCCCTTCAACAACAAACCTGTAGTCAGCCACAAAAACAACATTTCAAAACAGAAAACGCACAGCACTGATACACAGTGTGAACTGTTATCCAGTCCCTCCAGGGTTTTTTGGTAAGGATTGTTGCGGCACAAAATGTTGCAGGGACGTGCAGGAGATGTGAAAGTTGCGATTTTTTTCAGTCTTGTTTTGTATAACATTAATTCTTTAAAAATCAAAGAAAACTTGTTTTAGTTACAATAATATGAAACTCTGGTCTGAGTGTTTCAAGTAATCTTACCAAAAATTTCAGGATGACAAAAAATTCTAACTTAAAATACCCTTCAGCTGTACTTCATTTACAAAGGTATTTTTTTTTAGACTTCAAACTCAGTCAAAACATCAAGCAGTGAAAATTAATAAATGTCAATAACAGTGACAAACCTTGTGTGACACCCCAACGGGAAAAAAAAAAGTGTCAGTAAGTATTTCTCTTTAAGTTGGTGAAAACCAAGAATGGCTCCTCCATTGATTGCCTTTTGTTTCATTGCAGGGTGGTGACTCTTGAGTTGTGCTGTAGCCTAATGAATGTTCCTTTTGCTGAAGTTTTTTATAGTCGGTATGGGGTTAGGGTTTTATTCTTGCTCTGATTTTCTGCACTGATTACTGATTTTAGTTTCTTATAATGAATTAAAAAGAATAATAATAATAAAAAAAATCACTACAGTAAAACAGAGCTTCATTCCCTAGATGAGATTCTTTATCGCTCATAGATTGACTGGTGACATAGAGATTCACTATTTCTTAAACAATATGTTCAGTATGTTCGAGCTGATTAATAAAAGCCGCTTTTCGACCAATTTCAAGCTGAATCTCTGAATGTAACTCGGTCCAGAGCAGGTTAGCTCTGCAGCACAAGTTGAGATTTAAAAAGAGCCTCATTTGCAACACAAAGAACTTTGGTTTCAGACTCAACATACCTGGCAAATACCTGGCATTAATCTGACTTCCTTGTATACACCTCAGTTGTTTTGGTACTGTTTTAGGATACTTGGAGGTGGAAAAGGAGTGAACAAAATGTAAGCAGGTTCACATCCTGGCATGTGGCACGGCTGACATTTTTTCAGCTGCCTGGCCAAACTCCCTTTGTGGCCTTGGTTAGTACTTAATGGTCTCATGCTGATAATGGTTAATTTTCTTTCAAATTGCACATTTCCTATGTTTATCAGACAGCTAAATGGAAATTCAGATTTCTCCTCCATTTCTATTAAAAATCTGGCCAGTGGAAGACATTGATAAATCACAAGCAATCCATTAACTTAATTTTATTAAGATATCTAATCAACAGGGAACAAGGGCACATGCATGCAACCCGGGCACTGCAAATGAAAATGATCGGTAGACTGCACCGGCCCAGACTCAGCCTGGTGCAAGACAAATCTTAGCAATTGCTTTCTGCTGGGGCACAGAACTGCTCTTAAATGCAAGATTAATTTGAGTGTGCATCTTCGAAGCACCAATCACTCGGAATGGAACCATGGTGAAATTGCAAGAGGAGAAAAGGTACATAAACCGCACCTAGCCAACACAAATCAATGACATTAAATTAAATGGGGAGATAGGGTAAACAGCATATTGAAACACCGTTAATGACATCCCACACGATTTTGCTGTGCAGGCTTCTAGTTGTAAACAAAGATTCACAAGCTTTACAGTAAAGCCTCACCTCCAAGCAATGTCAGGCAACTGTCTCATATTGTTTACCATGATTTATAATTCTTATCTTGAGACCCAAGTCCAAGTATAACCGCAGAACACAACTACCAAGTCAATATGTTTATAAATAGAACAGAATTCTGAATTTGCTCAGCATGAAGAGTAAACACTGCTTAGTATCTTATCTACAGAATTTAAAAGCATTGCAGTCTGTTTTAACAATGTGCTATTGTACATATACCATTCATAAATGAACTTAGATATCTGCTTGGCCGCTGCTGCATGTCGCTGCTGCGTGTCTGCCGAGAAAAGATGAAGCATATCTGCGGGGTATTTCCAGTTACTGAACATCAAGAGCAGAAGTGATAACAATTTGTCAGATTTCCCACCTTTATATGATTTGCAACTTGAAAAACATCATCATTATCCTTTGATAACAGTCAACCTTCCAACCCTGAGCTTGATGTCAAAGGGAAATAGATTGCATGTAAATATGCCCAACCTATAATATGCATATTTAAAAATTTTCTTGCCTGACAATGCCCTGCAACAACATTCAATTATTACATTTAGAAACTGAGCTTTAAAAGCCAGAAATCTTAGCACACTAAAGGCCTTTACACACCAAGATGCATTTTTTTTCGTGCAAATAATTCACACAGTTCTTCTTCTTCTTTCTTTCTTTTTTTTCGAACTGCTGATTGGGCATGAGTATTTATATACAGAACACGAATAACACACTGCAAAAAGGGACCCTTTTATTTTACAGATCGAGGTCAATTTTTCCAAACATTTGCACTGCGAACAAATGCATCAACCAATCACGATGGTCGTGCGGAACAGACGTCACATCCGTCTCCCACAACAACAACATAAACAACAACGCCCACAAGCTCATTATGTGTCTCTCAGCACCAAGCGTTGTTTGACAAACAACACGCAAATTGTAAAGACATCATATGGCAGAGTACCGCTGATCAGTTAGTTACGCTTATGTGGTTCATTTTTGGATGAGGTAACATTAGTAAACATGGGAAACTCACCCACCCGTTGTTAATGCCTGTGATGTGATGTTGTAATTTTACGCAATATTTTGTGTTTGGTGGCTGATAAGTTCTGCTATGTTTTAATATTGTATTTGTGACATGAGTCCATTTTCCCCTCTTTGGAGTGAGCAGTCAAACTCTTTCGTAAATTCGTATTTTCATGTTTCTGTAGCAAATTCGTGTTGTTGCCGGTGTGAAGAGTTTTGATCCGAACATTTCTCATCTGAACAATTTGCGTTTTCCTACCATTTATTCATCATGCACCCACTGTGTAAAGGCCTTAATGGCTCAGATATTTGTATTTATCCATAGCCCAATCTCCCCATAAAAATGTACTGTGGTTTTCTACTTTATATATATATATATATATATATATATGTATATATACCTATTAGTGCTGTCAAAATTAACACGTTAATCGTGGCGATTAATTTAAAATGTTTAACGCATTAAAAAATATTAACGCAATTAACGCAGTTTTGTTTACTTCCGGTGTTGGCTGACCCATATCTTAGCTCACGTGTGCAGTAGTGATGTGTCGTTCGCATGGATGTATTATAAGACCATGTCTTATAATACATCCATGGTCGTTCGCTAACAAGCCGTCTCTGAGCTCAATCTTCAGCCTGCTCTCTCCTGTATCTGCTCCATCCGCGCAGGCAGGGGCGGGTGCTTGTTTTGATGAGCACACCATGCGGCCAATCACATGCGAGGACAGGCTAGGATCATGCCATTATGTGAAAGAAGGGAGGGGGGCAGACGCTCCAAAGACAATATCATGCATATTACCAATCATTCATTTAAGAAATAATCGCCCTTTGAGCTGTCTTCATTGACATTTAAAGACATTTGTCTTTATTGTTTCTGTTAGTGGATATTACAGTATATTATTGCAACTTTGTTCATGT
>JAPQLA010222284.1:0-16016 GCA_029822935.1 Naso vlamingii
GCCTATATATTTTCAAATCAGACTGAAAGAAGTGGGCGGACGGCGTTCCCCCGCGTCCCCGGCCCACTACACCCCTGCTTAAAACCTCGGCTTTACCGTATACTGTATACTGTCTTTAAAGTCCAGTATCATTGTCAAAAGTATTAGAATAATTACAAAATAAGACCATATATGGTCAGTATATGGTACTGAAAGCAGTTTTCTCCACACAGTTGTTTAAAGTAGTTCCTTCATTGCTAAAGTTATTAACTGGGCTATCTAGCACAACACATAAAATATTGATCTGTGAAAGTGTAAAATGATTC
The DNA here is from genome assembly GCA_029822935.1 of Naso vlamingii. Taxonomy (NCBI): domain Eukaryota; kingdom Metazoa; phylum Chordata; class Actinopteri; order Acanthuriformes; family Acanthuridae; genus Naso; species Naso vlamingii. Next base: position 306 of record JAPQLA010222284.1, read on the forward strand.
ACTAAAGCAAAACTAACCTGTCGCCTGGGCCCTCCTTTTTGTCTTATCTTGTGTCTTACACCCTGCCTGGACAACATAAATGTATTGTTCATACTTGTGCACATGCAGGCAGTGTCCCTACCAATATCATGCTTGGGTAGAGACAGTGGGGACGTAAATTAAGCGATTCTGAAATGTCCCCGGCATAGCAATTATTTTGATTGACAATAAATATACGTTCTGTTAGTCAGACAACTCGTTTACTTTTTGTATCCGGATCAGAGGTTAAACTGGAACTAGACAACTATTTTGGCTTAACTTTGTCATTATGATGCATACAGGCTAAGTTCAGACGCTGTGCCAGAGCCGCACTGATGTTAGATCGGGTCCTGCTGCTGTTCAGTCGACAAAGTGCATCTGCAGAGCTCATTCGTTTCATACACAGCTCCACTGCTGAACTGGACTTAGTGATAATTTATGTTAATGATGTAAAATGATATGAAGAGCAATAACAAGTAGGCTATTTAACGAACCCTTCACGGCTGTCTTCTCATTGACGAGATGATGGCATCCAAGTTTAATGTTTGAAATGAATGAGTTCATCTGCCGTGACTACAGTTGTGCTTTGCCGCACCAAATTGTAATTAAGTTCGGCATGGCTTCAGGTCTGAATTTAGGATAACCTGATTAAACAGTGTAAAAGTGGTTAAAAAATGACACCATTTGCTGCTAACCCTTCTCCAGTGAGCTACAGATTTATTTATTTATTCTTTTTTTTTTTTTTTTTTGCCATTTTTTTGGATGAGCATTTGTGGAAAAATGAAAAATCAGTGACTCACTCTGTACTCATTGTCCGCTGGTCAACGTTGCACTTCTTGGTAACAGGTGACATCAGTACGAGTCAATTAGCTTACCGCACTCTGACTCACTTTTGCCAATAACGGAGTGTCTGCAAGCCACACCGTCAGTCAGCTTGAGCTCGAGTTGAGACGAACCAGTTTACTTTCTGCTGGAACTGTTTAGACTCAGTTCAAACTACACTTAAAAAAGAGAGCAACAACCAAGAAAAAAAAGCGCTAGCCAGCACAAATGGCTGCAGTGGATTTGCTTCCCAATGAGTCTCGGCTAACGTTAGCTTGCTAGCTCATTTACAGAAGTTTTCTACAGCATCTTTCATTTATAAATCTGAAGATCGCACAGCACAGACAGGGTACTGCTGTTGCTGCTGCTCTGGCAGGTTGGGGGCCGAGAAAAAGTAATGGAAAGCATCAAAAATCTACAGTGCCTGTAGCACACTGGACAACACCTGGAGGCTCGCATTTAAAACTAAACAAAACTGAGACTGTCCCCACACTGAGCATTATTTACTTACATTTATTATATGAAGCATTCACCAGAATCATTCAAAACAAGCAGGGAGAGAGGAGCGTTAAATTGCCTCCACTGTTCTTTCACTTCCTGTCAACTTGTAGCAGTTGGAATTGGGCCTAAAGCATTCATGAACAACCACAAAAGTGAGCAGGCTAAGAAACAAAACTAAGTACAGGTTCTGACTGTCTGCCTGCCTGTCAATAAAAAATGTGAAAAAAAATTAAATCACGGTTGGAAGTTGATCATAAATGTGGAATGCCTTTGCTTCCGGTGTGGGTTGCATTCCCTCCGGACCTCCTCAATTTCTGTCCCTACCAGTGTCAAAATTAAACCTACGCCCTTGTCCCAACATCGTCATTTTTAAAACCTCAGATTTCTACTTTATTTTAGGGCTGTAAAACAAATATTCTTTTTAAAGTCGGCATTAATCACAGAATTTCAGTAGTTAATGGTGATTAATCGCATTTTTTATCACGTTTAAAGTTCTGTTATTTTTGCATTTCACAGTTTTTAAGTCCATATTAACAGTGTAAAGTAATTCTTACCAGTGTAACTTGATCTGGAATCAAATGCCAACTGGAGTACGTCTCTTGCCTGGTGGGCATGCTCTGTCCATCTCTTCATTGTTACTGCATGCACAGTTGAAAGAATGGTTTCTATCTTATTATCTGGAACTTGGTAGGAAGGCAAATATCAAAAAGCAAAAACGAGCCATTCAGAAGCATATTGTTGTCTCTTCTTTTCCCGGTAGGAAGCAGGAAACTGCTACAGCAGCTTGACTGAAGGTGTGTTGAAGGGACATAAGAGCAACACGGTATTAACGTGATTTAAAAATAATTACGTGCTAATTGCAGCCTTTCAATCGATGGCATTTAATTCATTGCGGCCCAACACATATTATCCGCATATATCCACCACATATATTCTCACCAGTGTGGATTTTTTCCAACAGTTTTAGAGGAAGACAGCACAATATTGACCCTTCACTAAACGCTGCCTTGGAATGCAAATGGGCCAATCAGCGTGTAGCATTTGCAGCTCTGACTGGGGTCTTACATCTCTGTGGCTGTGCTCCATTGAAATCTTTTCAGATTTTTGTCATTTTCAGGCTGGTTCTATGGATTTCAAGCTCATTATGGTTGAAGTTGTGTCTGGGGCACTTTTAAAAGGGATGCTGTCATTCGGCAAGATTTGAAGGAGATTTACAATCTTCCAAAATGAAACAATGAAAAGTGTAACGTTGCTCTGGGCAAAACTGCTTGGGCATCCTCATGTATGTTGAACCCTTCACTGTTTAACAAGCACAGCTAACGTTATGTCCGCTTCAGCAACCCCTCAATAAATATTAAAACCATGTTAGGTTGTGAGATGTGGATATTAGCTGGTTAATTTGAGGTGACTTATAGCTATTAAGAGTGCTAGCAAGCCTGGCTAACTAATCTAAAGTCTATGGCAGGAGTCTGGAAATAGCAGCTCTCAACAGTTTGCAACGCTGGTAACCCAAACTCAAACCTGACAAAAAACCCCCAATTTTACTTTTAAAAAGTTAATATACAAAAGGACATGTCCTCTCCTTGTCCAAAGTGGGTCCTAAATCATTATGAGAGTCCTTGCTTGTTATATGAATAAAGTTGTCTCATTGGTATCATCCATGAGACGCAGGTAAATTAAATGATCAGTTATCTGTTTTAGCTGGAAAAAAAACAAACAAAAACAAAACAATGTGATGTTTCAGTCCGGACAACATGGTGGAGGAACTTGCCATCAGTCTGTAACATTAACATCCACATAACCACATTACTGCCATGGCTGAAACATTTTGCTTAGTTATATAACGTGCATTCAGGTGGGTTTTGCTCAGAGTCTTTAACATCATGACCTTTCTGCTGGTTCCATCTGGCTCTTCACCAAGATAGTGAATTATATGTTGCTGTGGTTGATGCCATATGTGCTTCTTCTACACAGCAGGGGTTTCTTTTCCTCTTTTTTTTCCATCAAACTTTGTTGAAGACGCAGAGCAGTCTGGTAACCTTGCCTTTCCAAAGCTCATTGACCATATTAAACAAAAGTCAAATTCGAAATTGGTTGCAGTTGGCCTGTTCTTACCACAAAGGAAGAGGGGCAGGCCTCTTCTTTTAACACCTGTTAACTATTGTGGTGCACTAAGACAAAAGTGAGACAGCAGCAATCTTAGGCACATGTTGACAGAGTTCACAAGCCTTTACTGTGGAGGAAAAGGAAAGGAGAGTGAATTTGGAATGTGACAGGTCTAACAACAGCTGTCCGTGGCTGTTTGTGGATGTAATTATGTGTTTTGGGCCAAATATTTTACTGGGTTTATCTTCTTTTGTAAGTTGAGACTGTCTCTGTGTCTTCACTTTGCTAGATATTTGTCTGACAAAATGTTGATATAAGCCTGCTGTATTGATTTATCTTTAATGGGTCTGCTTTAATCGAATTGCAAGCTGCTGAGCTTTCCAAAATATGCATGAGTATGCACTTAAAATGCTGCCCACTGAAATTAGCAAAACATTAAAAACGATAATTGCACTGAGCTGACACCTCATGAGATTGGATCCCACTGGATTCAAAATATATGATAAATGCATGTATTATTCTGACTTGTGCATGGTTAAATGTTATGGCACCAATATTACTATATGTTGGTTTTAAAAAAATTAACTAAAACAGCTAACTAAAAAAGAAAGAATAATTACAACAGTGCTCACTTCAGTTATTCTCCAAAAGATGGATAAATTGCTTGTGATGAACTTTGTGTGTTTTCTGTTTCTTTTTCTTTTTTCATGAGGAATTTCAGTTTGAGGTTAAATGTTGCTTATTGCATATTTAACCAAAATAACAGGGGGTGTTGTCGTTGCCTCAGTGTGCTGGTATTTCATACATAATTTGATATTGCAAATTGATACGGAACAAATTAACATTCTATTTGTACATGTTGCTCCAGTCTGCATTATTTTATCTTTCCAACCAAAATAATCATCACTGCTGGCACTCAGCATTTGTAAAGGTGACAGTTGCTTAGAGAAAATGTCCTAAACTGGAATTTTGTAATCAATTTCCAGTGGGCCAAATTAGTTTCAAAATGAGTTTCTAGTAACTATTATAATTCAGAGAACACAAACTGATGCCTCTGCCACTCCTGCTTATCATTTTTAAGCAGATAAATATTGATTCTGGATGTAGGGTCAATTGTTATTATTATTATTATTATATATATATTATATAATAATAATTTTATATATATATATATATATATATATATATATATATATATTTTTTTTTTTTTAATTAATTAATTTTAAAGATTTTGGGGGGCTTTTTGGGCCTTTATTTCTTGGATAGTACAGCTGAAGAGCAGACAGGAAACAGGGGAGAGACAGGGGGAATGACATGCAGCAAAGGGCCACAGGGGGGAATCGAACTCATGGCTGCTGCAGTGAGGACACAGCCTCTGGATATGGGCAGCCTGCTCTACCACCTGAGCCACCTCACACCCCAGGGTTGCTTATTTTGTAATGTAAGAACAGTATCAGTGAAATATGGTGCAGTCTAAGTTATCATTCATGAAATTAAAAAAACGCTTAATTTTAGAATGTGTATTTGCATATAGTATCAAACCACGGGCACATTGTACAGACAAAGACAAAAGCAATTTTAAAAAAACCTGACATTCTCTACATGTTGCAGAGGGTAATCTTTTATCACCTTGATCTGTTGTTTTTCCTACATCATAGAAGTAAAATAAAAATATATTTATTAGAAAAAAGGGGTGACCCTTTACAATTAGGTTCACAAAATATGGGTACTGACTGAGGAACAAATGAAGAATGAATGAGGAACTACTCATTAACCACCCAGATGTTCCTCATTCGTTCCTTATTTGTTCCTGGTAAACAGACTGGTAGATAATTATTCGTGAACTGAAACTAAGTCCCACCGTCTGCCTGTGCCCCTGGCTGCAACATAATTGACATTTAAATAAAGCTAAGGCTACATAGCTAATTCACATAATCATAATCAAAATTCAAGTCAGCTGCCATGAACTTATCGTAGGATTGTTTTTGCCCAAACACCATTCTTTTCGCCAGCGTCAGTATATGCAGTCCAAAAGTATTTCTCAGTTGTAGAAAGAGTAGCAATTACAGGTTAGCTAAATTAGCTAATGGCCAAGTAGCATTAGCTAGCTAGATCTTTGGTGGGGCCCACTTATTGTTCCGCTGGCTCACTGTTCTGCCCGCATGTTATGGGATGCACCAACAGGCCAGTGGAACAGCGGTGCGTCACCAAGTTTAGAGGTAAGGCATAAATTGAGTTTAGGTTAAGGTTAGGATGAGGCATAAATTGGTTAAGGTTAGGGTTAGGGTAAGGGTTTGGGTTAGTCTGTACAAATAAATGGAAGTCATGAAGCCATTCAAACAGCCTAAAAGAGCAGCCATCTCTCTCCATTCATGTTCATCTTGAAAGGAATGGAGGAGGCAGTGAGCAATTGGATGTCTGTGATATTGGTGCATCTCACAACATGCGGGTGGAACAGTGAGCTGGCAGAACAACGGGTCGGCGGAACAGCGGGTTGGCAGAACAGCGATGCGGCACATTCTTTGTGTCTCACCTGCAAATGTTTCTTCACATTAGGAGTTAAGTCCTTTGATGCTGAAAGAATTTTCACAGTGCATAACTTACAGTGATACTGTTTCCTTTACTGTCCTTAAATAAAAAATTATCCTAAAATTTCCAACCAGTAAAAGCATTTTTCTTGATAAAGCTGGATGCCATGATTGACAACTGTCAGACTATATCATTCTTTTGGTCGTATTCCCCGATTTTACTAAATGAATCTGTAACATAGTTCTTATTTTTTCTCTGTAACTTTGAAGGAATACAGTTGTTGTAGGGTTTTTTTGGTATAATAATGACGTCATGCAGTAACATGTGTTCTGCTTCTCCTCAAGCCTGAGCAACACATACTAGCCTGACATGTAGTCCATTTTTACACCTGCTCCATTCAGCCCATTCTGAAACCCAATCCTAAATCCAATATTTAATGCAACAACGTAAAATGATAATTACACCTCCTCTTATTGCCAGCATCAGAATCTAAGGAAGCTATAATGATTAAGTATTGAAATCTCAAATGTGAGGAAAATGGCTGACATACAGTTACTGAATGGTTAATCTCAAATTGGCTGAGGTATGAAACTATTCCACTTTCTTGAAATTGACGAGTGCCAACCCATCAAGTTTTCTCATGTGATCACTTAAGTTTCATCTAGTGTAAACTAACCAAACTAACTAACTAACAAGAAAGAACTAAATGAGAATTTAAAAAAAAATTGTTGATTGTTGTGGTCTTTTAACCTTTCTGGGATTATGGACTGATGGGAGTTTATTCATATTTATGCAACCAGCTTTCGGGAGGTCAGGATCAGCTGCACAGCCACATGTTTTTCACTACATTTTATTCATTCAAATATAAATACCTTAACTATTGGGAAGCAAGGTCTGTGTACATATAAGGCACCCCCCCCCCCAAAAAAAAATAAATAAATAAATAAATAAATAAATAAAAAAAAGGAACATAAACTGAAGACTGCAATCTGAAATATGAATGGAGTCCTGACGCTGAGCCGGATACCACTTGAAGCATTGGCTGTGAATTTGTCTAGTCAAAGTTAAGGCCATCGCCTCTTCAGTTTTGCTAACTGGAAGTAGAGACAAGAAAAGATACATACATTTAGTTCAATGCAAAATGTTGAAGGTGTTTAAAAGTAAATGAAGAAAGCAGGACAAAATATTGATAAAAGAAAACCAAAACATGAAGAAAAGGGGCAAAGAGCAATTTTGAATAGTTTGAAATTTTTACTAACATACAGAGAAAGAACATACATGCATTAAGATCAAAGTTAGGGCAAGTCTCACATCACTATACTAGCTGTTTAACACGATTCATGACGTGTTGTAGCTGGTTTTTATATATATACAATAACATTGTGATAAGGGCGACCAGAATTTTTAAATTTTGAACCGTCATTTTTTCATCTTGTAATAACATTGTTCAGTAGTCGCAGATTTTTCCGCTGCTCTTTATTCAGACTTCGTATGTTGTTGTCTGCCTGAATTCAAGGTGAATCCTCCACACACAGTCACAGTGATGTCAGCACTCTGTGCCTGTGCTCGTGCTTGTGCATCCGAAGCCCACCTCTCCTAATCGTGCCAGGGCTGACGAAGCCTGCTGTGCCTGGGCACGGTACGGCGCACTCACACTAGTCAAACAAACTGGACTTTAGGGGTCAAACATGCTTAGGCACGGTACAGATTGCCTAATGTGAGTATGCCTTTAAAGATGTTTTCAGAAACATCAACATTATTAATAACAACAAAAACTAATGGTGTAAATGACTGCATGTGCTGTCCATTATGAAAAGGCTTCTACCCACCCCAAGCTGTCACTGCTTACACCCACCATTTAAATGATAAGGATCCTTGACATGAGCTTCAAGGCTGTCCACCTGTAACCTGTTCATTGTGATTAATTGTGAGAGGACAGTTGCATTTTTTTGGCATATACCAGCCAGAACCTGTGACCTTGAATAGATAAATACTGAATGAATAACTATAAATAATTCATGATAATAATTTGTTGTGTTCTTGAATACCTTGTTTTCACAGAGCATTAGCACTTAAGGCATTTCAACCATATGCAGCTGTACTGGTGATTCTAGTAAGTTGTCTTATCATTTTTTTTCAGGATTTGGAAGCAAAATTAACAAGATCAGCTGTAGTCTAACATGCATGGCATGATTGCGCTATTCTGAGTACTGCTTTACAATACAAATAGAGATACAAAATACAAAGAAAGATGATGGAGAATGTGGTGGGATAGAGTAGATGTTAAGTTCAGATTTGGGTAGGCCATGGGAATCAGATATTGTAAAACCATGAGTAATGTGACAACAGAGAGAGCAGTCTATACTATAGCCTTAGACCCCGTTTAGACGGCACAAGTTTTGTGCATTAACTGAAACACTTTTGTTGCGGTTCAGCCTTTCTTTTACATGACAAAGGCGTGCTGGTGCCCCTGAAACCGCAAACATTTGAAACCGAGTTCCAGAGTGTAATCTTTTGAAACTGCAACCTTCTTTCCAGCTGTGTAAACTGTAAAACTGCAAGCTTGTGAAAGCCGTGACAGCGCTAATGCTAATGCTAGTACAAATCAATGCATTCTGCAGTAGCCACTACCAAATAATCCACAGTGCGCCTAAAGCAAGTCTAATGTGAAGACAGTCTATTGAGGCTAATTCAAGTGTTCGTACCATATTTTTAGAAATCAAACTATGGATGAATTTCTTTAACTTGTTTCTGCTTAGGGCTTAGTAGCAACAGGAAGTTAACAACTTTAAGCAGTTCCGATGGTATGTCATCATAAAGTTACACCGTTAACATCTAGCATGGCATGCATACTACAGCGCTTTCCATTGTTCATGTAAATTCAGATTTTTTTTTAAAAAAATGCAAAGGAAAGACTTTTCCATTTTTAGGAGATCTGCTCTCGTCTAAATGTGGCCTCATTTGTGCAACAATCAATAAACATTCAAAAAAAAAGAAAGAAAAAAGGTCTCTATAGCTTATTTATACATTTATTAAAACTGTACGGATGGTGAATTTATAATTGTAATTATATCAAGTTACGTTTTTAAAAAGTTATGCATATTTAACGGTAAGGCCATTTTGAGTAAAAAACTAAGGTTAACTGTCTGCCAGGCATCACACAGTTATTGAAAGCCTATCATATCATCCCTCGTTCCACCTACGTGGTCAAAACTAAGATGGTGATGGCCATAATGCCAAACTAACCACACCTTACAGCTGTTGTCCAACATTATCAGCTAGGAACCACAACTGTCCACACTATCTGCCAGTCTGCTGACCAGTCCATCAAAGATTGATGTCCCTCAGGTCCTTTACACTATTGCTTCAGTGTCACTTCCAACAGTAACATGATGATGATACTTGTCACTACAGACATAACAACATAACACAAATGTTTTTATTTATTTTATCTCAGGCTCATAAGCACACATAAACAACCATTTGCTAATCCACCCTTAAAAAACTTCACCAGTGACCCTGACTGTGGCCCTTTCGATTGTCAGATCTCTTTTAAAAAAGACATTTCTTATCCTTTAACTCTTTTAGATGATAATAATTGCATGTTTTCAACTAAGACATGGTCTAACAATGATGGAGCTACTCCTGTCATTTCCTAGCACCAAACAGGAAGGGCAACAATGGATGGGCTACAGGAACCATATTCTCAGTATCACTCCCATCCAATTAAGGGTACAAACCACCTAAACAATTAGATTTTTGCTTTTTTGCTTTTTTTCTAAACTTCATTGACTTTAATACACATTAACAGGCAATTAAGGCAATTACTAAATCAAATCATCTGAGGCTGGGCTTCATTTTAAATCAATGTACGTATAAATAACAATCCAGTGATATAGCATATACTTGCACTAATTATCCATGCATAGTGAGGGTTCCTTCACTGAAATCTGTTCCTCCATAAGAGTCTGCGCTGCAGGTGCCGGCTCTTCGATTCGTTTAATCACTGCTTGGTGTGCAAGTATTACACTTGAGGCCCACAATTAAAGGGATTGTTCACCCAAATGTGAAAATTCAATCATTATCTACTCACTCTCACGCTGATAGAAGGTGTGGTGAAGATTTTTAGTTCATGAAACACCACTGTAGTTTCAAAGGAGAAGGACATCACAGTTATTTCCCAAATAATTGCAGTGAATGGTGACCATATTTCAAATTGAAAAAAAAAAAGTAATAATAAGTTTATGAAATGCCTCCATACTGCTCAGCCAGTGTCCTGAAGCCTCAACATGACAAGATGTTTTGAAAATGTTTTTAGCCTCACTGTTCACTTTAGCTTCATCACAACAAAGTGGTCAATGATTGGCTGGTTACGTTGTCAACTACAGCACGGTCTCTGATTGGCTGTACTTGATCAGATTTTTAAAAATTGTTTTCAGTGGCTATAAGTCCAGACTGATCTGCAGAGTGAAACAGAAATGTTGATCTCACGTGATCAGGATGGTTTTAACGAGGCTACTTGTGCAGTAGCGTGTGGTGAGTCCAGTGAGAACTTGTGTCTTCTGCAGACCTGTGTTTACATGCTACCTGAAGTCTGGTGTCGGCAGCAGACTTGCCCTATTATTGATCCTTCAGATACCTTGAGCTCTTGTTGGTCTCACCATACACCACTGTGCAAGCTTTGGACAGTGTGTGCTCTCATGCACATTAATGTGTCTTGCATTTAGGGAGCTACAGGCTACAGTGAACGATGAGGCTGTAAACATTGTGTCTGTGATGTTTTTCAAAACATCGTAGCATGTTGAGGCTTTAGAACACTTGGATCACTTTGAAAAAAGTAGTATGGAGGCAATTTCTGAATTGATTATGTGGACTTAAATTACTGAATTATTGAAACTATTGAAACACGGTAACCATTCACTGCTTTTTTACTTGGGAGATGACTGCAACACCCTTTTCCCGTAAAACTCAGCAGTGTTTTGTGGACTATAAGCTTCACCGGACCTTCTATCGGCATAAGGGTAAGTAGACAATTTTTATTTTTGGTTGAAGTATCCCTTGAAGTTCTGTCCATTGTAGTAAAATTTGTTATTTGTTTTCAACTTCACAAAAAAAGACTGGACAAGTGCTGAAATCACTCATTTCCAAGAAAACCTTGACATCTGTGCTGGACAGCACATCAACAGACTGCGTCAGTTGATTATGGTCCAAAAAATGATGGTGTCCATAGCTTCTTGGATCACAATGTTCAGTTTCTTCTTTTCTGACCTTCCTGGACAGGCAGCCATACAGACACACACACACACACACACATGCACACACAAGAGGACTGTCCATGTTAGGGTTCTGCTCTCTGCTCTGTGTCTCTGTGGTTTGGATTTTTATTTTTTAAAGTAAGAACAGCTAAGGGGCATCACTGTAAATCATGGCCTCTCAGGGCTTATTGCTTTACACATACTTAGCAAGGTTTCATAAAATGAACACACAGCAACAAAAGATTTAATCATTTATTGATAGCAAATAATCATTCTTCCGCCAAGCAATGTAGCTCTTCAGAAACATTCGGTCGAATGGTTGCCTAGCAGCACAGAGACACCGCATATACATGCAGCAACACACAGATGCAGAGGGAAGAATGCTTAAAGATGGTTGATTATTTACATTTATTTCTGGTGATTTTTAGCATTTACCTGGATATCGCCTTTCATTGTGCAGTTGTTCAAGTGGTGTTCAGTTTTATTAGTGCTCTTCCTTGTTGGTACAAGGAAGTACATGGTACATGTTTGATTCTGGACAGGTAGGCCTACGTTTTAAAGACGAGCTGAAATGCCTTTTTCAAGAGCATCAACTGCCGTGTTGTGACGTATTTGTAAAAACAATTTCAAACAATTAAACAACCAATGAACAGGCTGTAGGGGCGGGACATAAGTTGGAGGAATCTGATTGGAGTGTTGTTGGCAAGTGTTGTTGTTACTCCCTGGCAACCGTTGCTAGGGCTTTGCTAAATTTTAACACCAAGCTAGCTTTAGTTTAGTTAATGTTTACAGGTTTATGTAACAGGTAAGAGCAGCTGCATGTCCACTTGCTATTGACAGGTGGATTGGCGTGATATAATTAAAATCAAAAATAACAACCATTAACAGCCCGAGTCAATGATGACATCAGGGACCCAGGAGGTTTTGTTTTAAATGAAAGACGGAAGTGGCTGACTTTAATTTAAAAATACGAAAAAATTCATTTTTTGTTATTTCCTTGAGATACATTTGACTAAAAAGGAGCAGAGCTATGGTCCAAAAGGGTTGAAAGTGCATATTTGACTTCAGGTCGATTTTAAAAGCGCAGTGTTAGAAGCGGGGATATTGCGCCAGCATTTTCTCTTGTTGTAATCAGGACACTAGTAAGGCAGATACGCCAGGGGTCAGCTTTTGGTTATTGATTTAAAATCAAGAGCCAGATGTGTCTTGGCACATCTGCCAGATGTGTCTTGGCACATCAGGTCTGAAAACAGCAAGCGCACAACACTGTCTAATAGCCCTGGCTTTAGTGTCTCTCTCATTAAGTTTGGCACATCTCTTTTTTAATCTTTCTCCTCCATCCTGTCCTCTCTTTTCACCACTCATACAGGTTTAGCCAACCCAGTAAATCAAAATGAACAACAAAATATCATGTTTTGGAGCAATTTGTACAATACAGTAATGCTGTTTTCATGCAGTCATCAGTATATGTTTGTTGAGTATTCTACAAGTGATTCGAACATGGTTTAGCCAATCATAATCCAGGAACGAAACAATCTGTTTTAAAATTTATATTCAGTCTTTGATCTTTGTATATTCACCACAGTCAGTCATTTTATTCACTTTCTGAATACATTGTTGTACGGTTTAAAAAGGTTTTAAACAAAATTTAATGATGATTTCGGGTTATTTGTGCTTTTATTTGGGCCGTCAAATGATTAATTTTCTTTTATTGTTATTAACAGTAAAATTTTAATAGTTAATCGCATTTTTTATCACAGGTTTAAAGTTCTATTATTTTGCATTTCACAACAGTTTTTAAGTCCATATTAACAATGCACAGCAATTATTACCAGTGTAGCTTGATTGGGAATCCATGCAAACCGGAGTACATTTCTTGTTTAAGTCACCCACCGCTAATTAGCTTAGCTCAAACATTGGTAGTCAGTGGGAAGTTCTAGCCTGCCTCCACCTAAAGTCATCAGATAAACTTTTCAACAACTCTTAACGGTCCTGTGTGCTTGTTGTGACTTGTTTATTTACCACGTTATCTAATTTTTAGACTCAGATTAGCACTTAATGTAATTTTAAGTTTTTAACAGATGTTTTGTTTTGTTGACCAACTTAAAAGTACATCTGCAGTATTTTGCATGTGTGCCCTGTGGTTTACTTTTGATATGTATTTGATTCTAAAATTACATTTAGTGCTAATTTAAGAGTTTGAAAATAAGTAAAAAGTGCTATGCGAGTAAAATCTGATTGATTGCTTATTTGACATATACATTCTTATGCATGCTGAGAGTTAATATGAGTAAAGCTGCTCGACTTAATATCTTCCTTGGCTGTATAGCACTAAAATCATCTGCTTAACAGCCAGTGTATGTTATTATTTCAGCTCAGCATTCAACACAATCTCTTGATTAAAACAGCCAAGCATCAATGATATTGGCAAGGTGAGGTGCCTACAAAGCCCAAAGAATATTAAAGTCAAAATTCATCCTAGTCACGGCCTATGTACACTACTGCATGAGACACAGAAGTATCGAAAGTGCTATATTACCAGGCTACAGGGCAGCTTCCGTCTTCAGTAGGGATGTCATGATAACGAATTTGGTTAGATGATATATCATCCCAGAAATAAATGTGAAAAAGAATATTATTGTCATCTATGTTTGAAGACAATTTTATGCCACTGGTATGATAATGTAGCAAAATAATGCAAGTACACCCTTTCAAAGAGCAATGAACTTTTGTTTCTGCATTAATTAGTATTAATGTATCCGATGTATTTTAACTATAAATTTTTCTACAAACAAAAAAAAAATTACAGACACCTAAAACAATAAATAAAATGGCCTTTCAGGGTCATTCACTCACTCACTATTCCCTATGTAATGTTTATTAAAGAGTGAACTATATGGAGAAAATTTCTAAGTATTGCATCAGCAGATGCACCGTATATTTGTGTGATGCAAGCGGGTGCACCCAACATCACATAAACAAACCAAGCTGTCTGATAGCAGAGAAGTGTATGGGGGTTGTATTGATGTAGCATGTTTCAATGTTAAATCCCCCAAAAATGGTTGAAATTCCAATGATGAGGAAATTTGATTTTGTCAGTATGGTCCTGTGTCCTAAACAAAAGCTGTAACAGCCTATGATCAGTTTAGTTCACAAACTTATGAGCTAATGCTAGTTCTCTCGTGAGCTAACGGCTAACTTTGCAATAGGTGGTCAAAGCTGTTAGAATATAATTCCTCTGAATGCTTTTATTACAGTGTTTGCCTCTAGGTACAGACAAAGGCAAATTTGTCTCAGGTGTCTAATAGGACGTCTTAATTTGCTGACCAACTTCTTTTTTTTTTTTAAAGATATTTTTTCGGGCTTTTTGTGCCTTTATTTCCTGGACAGGACAGCTGAAGAGCAGACAGGAAATGGGGGGGGGATGACATACAGCAAAGGGCCACAGGTGGAATCGAACCTGGGTCAGCTGCCGCAAGGACATAGCCTCTGTATATGGGGCGCCTGCTCTACCGACTGAGCCACTGGACACCCCATTTGCTGACCAACTTGTAATAGCTAATGTTAACATGGAAGCTAACAAGTAAACTAGGAGTGAAACAGGACTTGGCAGTCTGCTAACTTTGCAGTCAGCAGTCAAACTCTGAACAGCGAAATAAAGATCTAGACGCTTTAGCTAAATTGTCTCTGCTTAGACAAAAGCATCTTAACATTAACGCTAGGGTTGCCAACTCTCTGAAATGTAAATAAGGGACTCCTAGTCGCCCAGCCCCTTCACAGCCGGGCTGGATGAAAAATTCTTAATGCTACAAAAGACTGTAGAGAGACAGACTAAGTTTCAGATACTGTACCACATTTCCATTAGGATTATTGACAATCAGCCCGCTCGGTGACTGTGGCTGGTGTGCGAAATTAGCAAGCAACACAGTGCTTCGACCAATGAGCTGAGCACATTGTCACACTAATGCGTGAGAATACGCTCAGCTCATTGGTTAAGCAGTGGGAGAGGGGAAGGGCATTAAGATTACCATAAATTTTCAAATAAATCGCTCTGTCATTCGTGGATTTCATAGACATATTACAGCCTATGATTGATTCATAAAAATAAGGGACAACTGTTTCAAGTTACTGTTTCAATACGGGATGCGTCTCTTAGTTTCCAAATACAGAACGATTCCGTATTTCAAGGGACGGTTAGCAACCCTAATTACTGCTCTAGGTAAGTTTAGTGATAGTAGCGTGTGTAAAGTTCATCTACGAGCTCTGGTGGCGATGGGCCTTTGTATCACTTGGTGTCAATAAAATGGCAATATTGAGGCCAGAAAAATTATGGAGTTCATGTCAACATACTGTACAATAAGTTGATATGTTGATTATCAAGACTGCCAAGTCTTCAGGCTAACATAGTATATTGCAATAAAATACATACAGAGTGCATTACAGAGCACAGGGTACATACAGTTTGACAGAATATTTTTAG